>CH003254.1:27355-125006 GCA_000149265.1 Ciona savignyi
AACCAAACCCACCATGTACCCTACCAAACCTACCATGTACCCCACCAAACCTACCATGTACCCCACCAAACCTACCATGTACCCCACCAAACCCACCATGTAACCCACCAAACCTACCATGTACCCCCAAACCCACCATGTAACCCACCAAACCTACCATGTACCCCACCAAACCCACCTTGTAACGACCAGGTTTGTTGCACACGACCAACCAATCAATCCGGGCAGCGGGCACGAGAAATGACTTCGAGAGTTTCGGTCGCCGAGGGGCGTTAAAGTAAACCCCATCAATCGCAATCTCATAGAAATCACACGCAGTTACCCCGGCGTCATCCGTAATAGTGAGTTCCAGAGATGACAATCCCCCTGCATTTACCATCCTGGTGGGTGGGGTAACAAGTTAAAATGTGATTGTTGCGCTTGGGGTTGAAGGTGTGGTCATGAAAAGGTAATTTAATGCTTGAAAATGAGCTCTAATATATACCGTTAGGTATGACACAACCAACAAGATTGCAGCCGGTTTTCATCCTGCGACCTTTCAGCCAATAACCCCATACACTGTTTAACCATCTGACTCAATGCACAAACTATTTATAATACGGAAGGTTGATTCAACCACATTCTACCTGAATCTTTTAATCTGACCAGCTTGGATGGTCATGTGCGGTTGCAACAATCCGTTTGTTGTGTAATAATCAATCCCATTGTTGATGTCCTTTAACCAATCTTCCAAGTTTCCCCCACCAGATACGTTGAACATACGGTGTCTGTGGGACGGGGTCGGGGGTTACATGCCCGTATTTGCTTTATGTTTAAGATGGTTACAGCTGTGATATAATGAAAAATAACTAACCATCGTTTACAAAAGATCAAATTTAAATTTCAAGCAACGGATTTATTATGTTGAAGCAGATTAAGTTGTGTGCCAAATCTCTTTAAACAAACTCCGAAAAACATCCACCTGAATGACTCCGAGTCTTTAACATAACTCTGCAAACTTCCAAACCCAAGTAGATCTATATCCGCATATTGTAAAGTTGGTTGGTACAACAATTCAATATCGTGTTCACAGTTGGAAGGGCAGGATACAGACTTGATTAAAGGGGAAGTCCCGTTATCAGGATCCTCTACGATAAGCATGCCTGACATTCCTCCTTGGACCTGGCGATGGGAGATGGGTAGAGCAATGGGTTTAGCTAAATTGGTAGGTTGTTCAACAGACGGAAGGGTGAAGTATCGATACCAGAGCTAAACAGATGGACGTCTTCTTGGGCAAGACATTTAGCGGAAGATGCCGAAACAAAATGGACTAATGGGCTAAACGAAGTCAATGGGAGTGTGTTATCATTATAAAAATCCCAAAAAAAGTACTTATAGTAAAAGGGTCGGTTCCGGAGAAACAACCGTTCGGCTTGGAGAGAAACACCGACATAGAAATCAACTGAACCTGAAACATGGTAGCTCCATGTAAATGGGCGTGATACCAATATGTTCCGGCGGGATTATGAGGGTCGATGTGGTAGATGTGAGTGAAATTGCCTCCGGGCAGCACTTCCAAGAAAACATCATCAGCTGGTTTCTGGGAAATTAATTGGTTTCTCTTTACGTCATGTGCCTGCTTATTTTTGTATCATATCGGTTAGCTCAATCGTTAAAGGCGTCTGTCGGTGTAAAAAAAAGTCGGTAGTTTGTGCTATAGAAACCGGTTCCAACGCACCTAAACCCTTCAAAGCTCATTAAAACTAAACCACCACAAATAAGCCAATTTGAACTAAATCCCTACCACTGAACCCCCTTAGAATTAAAATCTTTATCTCTTTACTTCCTAAAACTAAACCCATTGCATTTAAAACATAAATATTATAATCCTTCCAACATAACCCATTTACAACTTCACCTCTTACAATTTAACCTTAGACTTAAAACCTTTATAACTAAATCGCTTTACAACGTCAGTTCTTATAACCAAAACTCTTACAACTTGAACGACTTAAAATCGTTAAACAAGTGATTTTGTTAAACCAATTTTATTATTCCCACCAAATGATTTAGGCCTAATAACGTACATGTCCTTTATATTCGGTTGTAAAGTGTTTAAATGTTCACTTGGAAAAAGTCTAATAAAAGGGTACAGTTTTAAATGGGGTTTAATTATGGAGATCTAATTGTAAGGGTTTAGTTATAGAGATTTAGTTTTCGAGAATTAGTTTCAAAGTTTTTTTTTAATGGGTGAAGTTGTAACTTTTTTTTTGATTTTACACAGTGGTATCTAATAAGTCTTTGATATATTAATTTAGCCATTTTAAATCAGTGGGCAGAGGTTATTCAGCAATAATCATGGATCAATCGATCGACATACTTTGCTGTGCGATATATACTTCCTTAAATTTGTACACACGTGTATATATGGTAAAAAATATTCTACGTTGAGCTACAAATGAGATACCGTGCTACTGATGTGTAGACCATGTGTATGAAGGTTGGTAGAGTTGGGGGAATGCATTTGGTTGTGGAACTCTGGCCCGGTTTTCTGCATCGGATCCAAATTGTTCATCTGGGGATAAAAAGGTTATAATAAGTCCATGTTATTTCACATTCTAAAAAGTTTCAACCCGACTGCCATAGTTTTGTTTCTGCAAGCATAAACGCCCAGTTACCAAAACACACTTCTTTTTCATGTGCAGTTAAAAAAAGAATATTTGTGTCAGATTTGTGTACATCTAAAAACGTTTAGGTAATATTTTTCTTATGAAAGTGGGTTAAAATCTATGCCGATTGCAATTTTTTAAATATTACGGTAAATTTTGGGATGAATTTGAAGTGTTCCGTTGGGTTATTTTCCACAATTCAGATAAAAAATCCAGTTTTAAAAAAGAGTTCAAAAACGTTTAACCTGATTTTAAAAGCTCTTAAGTTTAAATGCCCTTTACATATTTCAAATACCTTTTCAATAAATTCTGACATATATTTACCACAATGTTTAAAATACAACTACAAGGAAATTCCCTTGGGCTTACCATTTAAAGACAGGTTGTATATATCATGTTATTTAACAATTCGAGATGTTTAAATCCAATTGGAAAACTTCGACTTGCTAAGTTAGGGGCAACAGCGCATGTCTGTTACAATAGTAATTGATGGATAAATCATTTTAGCGTAGGGTTAGGTGAGGTACCATTTTTAGCGTTTGGGGGGGTAAATAACAAATCATTATCACTTAGCCAACCTAAGTAATTAAACGGGGATAACCCTCACACATAGCGATCCCAAATTTAATACGAATCGAAACCCACATTACCACCTTACCACGGTGATATTAATGTTGTCTCCCTGACGTACAGTAATGGTGGGTCCCGCAATTTTTCCATTATAAACTCTCCTATGCACTGTCAGCCAATCGAAAGTAAACTTCGTCACGTTAACTTGCAGTGTGTACGATAAACTGCCTTCGCTCGATTTCACGGCTTCTGGCTCGACGAATGCCGCACCACCTGTGTATAGATGTCTAATAAACGTTTCAATAAAAAATAGGGGAATACCCAATTTTATTTGCGCAATATTAAACATTTTGCCAGATAATATGTCAAAAAAAATATTTGGAAAAATTCAGTAACAGTTTTAAAATATCTTGGTTATATTTTGTTTGTTTTATTAAATGACACATTAAACCTAAGGTCTCTATGCTTATCAGAAAGTGTTTTATGGGGCTTTCGCACCTTTCTATTCATACTGTAATAGTTTATTACGATTTTTTTCACAATTAATCATTTTGTAATTTTAAACTTTTTAAAATCTTATTTCGAATATCATAAAAATGAAATTGTTTTTTACCGGTAAGTTGGCACGGGTTTGTCATCGAACAAGTTGACGCCCTCGTGTGGCCAAGGTAAACTGCACAGACGAAAACGAAACCGATCACTTTCAGCATTTTAATGTAAAATCAAACGAGATCTGAAAAACTTAAAAAGGTTTCATTTTAATTTTTTAACTTAAAAAAGTTTTCATTAAAGAATTTAACTTTAAATACAACGTGATGTATGGTAAGCAAAAAAAACTTAATTAATTAAATATTGTTTTGTAAACTAATTTAATGTTATGTTTATCAGTTTACCCCGTAATGTAGCAAAGGAGCGGTATCACACGAGTAATCGTCAGTTTACCTCGCAATCCTTAGGTTGAAAGGCGTCGCCCTCCATAGCTATTGCGGTGTGTTTTCTATTATAGGTCCTATTTAATTAATCACTTTAAATAATATTCAATTAGGATAGGAGGATAGGATATTCATCTTTATCCCCGTGAAAGGGAAAACCAAGGGGGTTAACACACGGGCAATCGTCATATCACCTCACGCTCACCGTCGGGTTACCGGAGCTATTGCAGTGTATTGTATATGATAGACACGTTCCTTCAATTTGGTAAAACTTATTAATCCGCTGGGTTCAGGTAAAGTGCCTTGTCCAAGGACACTACCGACTAGCTAGCGACCAGTTTCGCACCTGCAACCTTTCGATTGAAAGGCGACGCACTTAACCATTAGACCAACGGGCCGGAATTACAACTTAAATAATACACATTTAAACTTAAAGATAATAAAAAGAAATCACAATTAACTATAATAAGAAACTCGGTAAAAAAGAACTACTGCTAAAGCGGATTGAACATCTAGTATCTACCCTCAAATGCGAGGTACACATACTAGAAATAGCTAAAACTCAAAAGAAGTTCCAGTAATTCGATAAAGGAACTGAAACTGTCCGCTTCAATAGCTCTGTTTTCTACTACCTATTATAAAGGGAATCTTGAGAATATTTGCATATACGGATCCGGGTACAATAGGCGGTATATTTCAATACTGTTCTCTTTACACAACGTCTGTTTACGCCCGTGCTATATAACATTGATAAAATGTATAACAGTACATTCCATAGCAATATAAGTTGGTCACTACGACATGTTAAGTCTTCAGATATATGATCTACGTTTTCATAGGTTATACACATCTTCTCTATTTGCAAAACACGATCGATTAAAAGCAACTGTGAAACACAAAGCTAAGAATTTGTTTTTGAAACAAAGTCAAGGTAGCAACTCGTCTCAGACATCTATTCATTACATTGTAAGCTTCAATATAACGGTGGCTTACAAATTGTTAATCAAACGCTTTGTAGTATCAATGAATGACTTCCCAAGCAACAAATACGCCTCACCAGCTATTTTGTGTAGAAATATTACTTCCTCAAAACAATCATTTCAAGCCAAGCGAGGCGCGCATCGCGCTGCTGCCTCCCAATAACCGCGAACGACAAACAGGATGGAAATTTAGTTCCGTGGACCAAGCTCGGTGGTGTATGCTTGAACTTATTGTTCGGACAAGTAACGCAGCTAGACTAACCCACTAAGCTATTTAGCTGGACGCAAGTTTAAAGGAACATGTAAATTATACAACACACAGCGATAGCTCCGGTAACCCGACAGTGGGCGCGAGGTGATCTGACGATTGACCTGTGTTGACCTCCTTGCTTTAAACATGAATATCCCATCCTAAACAAACAAGAGACCGAAACAAAGAAAATAAGAACTACCGAGTAACTATGTGTTAACCATCACTCTTAAACCATGCGGAATTTGCAAAATAATAACAACATATCACCTTCCATTCATGACAGTTTTAACCGAAAGCCGAAAGTAGCGTCAAAAAATTATCTGTTGCGAGAGTTAGCAGAAAATAATAAAAAAAGGAATGTATGCCTACAATAAAGTGAAAACAATAACGATCGAAGAAAATAATACTAAAGTATCAAATCCTTCTTACGAGCATTATACATGGACGCACACATAATTAGGATTCCCTGTAAATGGATTTATTCAACAACCAGTTACACACGCCATATTGCATAGAAGTAATAAAGGTAGTTCGATTGTAATGAATCTTTTTCCGACAATGCAAATTTGTCCATGAAGTGCGTACGGAAAACTAAATTGTAAAAATGTCGAATTTTCACTTTTTATTGTTAACTTTTCGCCCACCCTCGTCTTTACCGTTGATAAACAAATGTATTTCGCCCAATTCTGCAATGATACTTAAACATAGCCCATATGGGTGAAAATAATAAAGGGGTGAAACATGGGTAATATGGGTGAAAATAATGAAAGGGTGAAAGATGGGTTATATAAGGGGAAATAAAAAGGAGTAAAAGATGGTTAAAATAATGAGGGGTGAAATATGGGTGAAACACACCCAATGCAAACTTAAACAATACAAACAGTAAATTCCCAATGAATAAATATGAGGTTCTAATTACAAGTTATACAACGGGTTATCGACTGTTTTCGTTTCAGGGGTGGCAAAGTGTGACTTCTCACTCCCAAATTCCTCAGTTGTTTTTTTCTGTTTCACCAAATACCACCCCACCAAGCCGACTATTAACCCCACGGCGACCAGGGATCCAATCACAGCACCAGCGATTGTACCAGCACTCGCCCCACCACCGTTGTTCGGCGATCCGTCGTCTAAAATGTCGTTTGCGTGGGTTCGTTTTAGTTTATTTTTTAATCTAGTAATATCCAGTAGCAAATACATGAAATTATAAACACGGAAAGACGGAAATATGGAAAAAAACCGTCGTTAAAGCAAGTTATAAAAATAACACCCCGATACACCCAGTTACTGCAGAGTGCCGTCTATCAGTTAAAATACTTTATTATACCAAAAGTATATAAATATAGGATAGGATATTCATGTGTATCTCCGTGAATGGGAAAACCAAGGGGTTTAACACACGGGCAATCGTCAGATCACCTCACCTCGCGTCCACCGTCGGGTTACCGGAGATATTTCAGTGTGTTGTGTATGATAGACACGTTCCTTCAATTTGATGGAACCTATTAATCCGCTGGGTTCATGCAATGTCCGTTAAGTGCCTTGCCCAGGGACTCAGCCGACTAGTTAGCGACCAGTTTTGAACCTACAACCTTTCGGTTGAAAGGCATCGCACTTAACCGCCAGACTAACCGGTGGGACAAATACAGAAAACACAAAATATTGAATATAGAAGAGGTGCAAAATTACAATAATTTAAATATCTGAGCAAAATTACAATTTATATCTGAGCAAAATTACAATAATTTAAATACAAAATTTTTAAAATCAAACGATAAACGAATATGCGACAATGCAAATACCTTGTGTTATTTGTTGTGGTGTTTGTTGGTTTGTGGTTGGATTTGCATTTGTAGCTTCTTTTGTTTGTGGTGTTGTTGTGGTCATTGTTGTTGTTGTTGTTAGCTCCACGGTTGAAGATTGGAGGGTTGTGGGTGTGGTTGTTGGTGTAGTTGTTGGTTCAGTTGTAGGCGTTGTTGTAGGGGTAGTTGTTGGTGTGGTTGTAGGGGTAGTTGTTGGTGTTGTTGTTGGTGTGGTTGTTGGTGTGGTTGTTGGTGTGGTTGTAGGGGTTGTTGTAGCAGGAATAGTTGTTGTAGCATCTGGCGCTAAAAGATAATGGATCAATTAGCTCGGCCACACAATTTGGTCGGTCATTGGCTGAACTAGAAGCCAGGAGGTTGTGAGATCAAAACCATAAGCTTGCTTAGTCGGTGCCAATGGGAAAAGCACTAAATGAACATCAAACCTTGTGAGAGGTATTGACAGAGACATTTTCACGGTCACTAATATTTCTACTTACTAATCCATTGGGTTCAGACAACGTTCAATTTAATTTATCTGAGGACACAACCGACAAGCCAATAATCCTTTTAACAAAGCTGACAGGCCGTGTAAAACGTAACTACAACAACTGAAACATTCATTAATTTATATATACTTATTATATATACCTAGAGTAGTTACGCCACATCACTAAGGTGACAGGACAGGTTTTTTGTTTTATTCACATGGATGTTAAAACGCATTGTACGTTAACATCCGGGCAATCATCAATTCACCTCGCGCCCACCGTGGGGTTACCGAAGCTATTACAGTGTGTTGTGTTTAATTCATGCATATTTTTTAATTCGGTAGAACCCATTATTCCACTGGGTTCAAGCAATTCACGTTAAGCGCTTTGTCAAAGAACAATACTGTCTAGCCAGCGACCAGTTCCGATACAACTTTCGAAAGGCGACGGTCGCAATGGTCCACCAAGATATTTGGTCGAACAAACGAAAGGAAACAAGTACGGTCGTGTGGCCAAATGGTTAACGCGACCGATACATATTCCAACTCTTATACAAAAACAGTCCTGGTGACGAGCCCATCATGGGTTCGAAACTTGGCTCGGTAAAAAAAAGAAAAAAAAAACAAACAAAACAAGACGGACCAACGACGGAAACTCGAATGTCGTCCACAGCAATATCTCCCATGAACAAAGTAGACGTGATGGTTTGATGTTCAATGATAATGGACCAATCAGCATCAGAGTTGATGGAGTGAAGAAAGGAGTTCCATTGGGACCCTTGGTCACCGGCGACCGATAATATCTTGTTGATTGTTCCTTGTTCTGGAAAATGATAGGATTGGATATTCATTCTTTATCCCCGTGAGTGGGAAAACCAAGGGGGTTAACAAACGAGCAATTGTCAGTTTACCTCGCGCCCACCGTCGGGTTACCGGAGCTATTACAGTGTGTTGTATATGATAGACACGTTCCTTCAATTTGATAGAACCCATTAATCTGCTGGGTTCAGGCAATGTCCGTAAAGTGCCTTGCATAAGGCAACAACCGTCTGGCTAGCGACTACTTTTGTACCTGTAACCCTCCGCTGAAAGGTGATGCACTAAACCATCAGACTAATCTGTCGGACAAAAGATGGTTAGGCAAAGGATATTACGAGAACTCATTAGATTGTCCAGCAATTGCAGGGTTTTAGTATGGTAGCAAAAATATATTTTTGAATTTATATTCATTTAATTGTCCATTTGAACAATACTACAATATTTTTTGGACCAAATAAAATACTGTTTTATAAATGAAATTTTATAATTGTCCATTTGAATAATAATAATAAATACTTATTATTTTATAAAAATAGCAAGAAAATATTCATACTTTCAATGTAGATGTTCAGGGTTCCAATTCCATTCCCAGACATGTGGTAATAGACTTGGAACTCCCACTTTAACCCGTACTTTGTAATGTCATAGGTGGGTGAACGAATTCTGTACAATGACCCCGTAGCTGGGTTATTTCTATAAAGTGGGGTGATCAGGTAAAACCCCTTTCCTGAGAAAAATAGTTTTAATAGATGCAACTTGTAAATTTACGATATAAAGTTGTTTAGTATCACGTTATTTTTAATCAGAATGGTTAACGTGACCTAATGATAGACAGAATTACAATAAAAACAATCTTAATGGCAAGCCCATTATGGGTTCAAAACTCAATCGGGTTATCACAATTCCACTTGTGTGAGTAACCTTGTTGAAACAGAAACAGGAATTTATAGAATTTTGGGATTATTGTGTATTTCCCTAGGGGTGTATAGAAACAAACAGGATTACCATCATTTGGTTGATGCAGGATAATGTGTTAAATTGTAATCCAAATAGATAATCGTTTTTGTCAAACATTTCAATGACAAGACTCATCAAGCATTTAACAAAGAAAATAAACAAACGTGTCTCCTGTTTCCCCAAAATACCACTATACAACCAACCTAGCTGGTTTATCGTATGGTCCTTCTGTGGGCCGCTAAGTGGATAGTTTGGTCCAGCGCCTTCTTCAAGTGTCCAGTCATACTGAGACGCAGCATCCATCACCCAACCACATAAACTCGTCTCAAAGTCACAACTTCCAGGAGCTTTGTGTGGAAGAATGTTATAATGTTGTTCACAGGTTTAAACTTTATTACAAGATGTACATTTACGACAGTTTCTTGAAATACAACATACAATGAAATTCCATGGGCAATCGTCAGATCACCTCGCACCCACCATCGGGTTACCGAAGCTATTGCAGTGTGTTTAAACTTTCCTTCAATTTGGTATTTGCAAGATTTAAACGTTCCTTCAATTTGGTAGAACCGATTATTCCACTGGGGTTAGGCAATGTCTGTCAAAAGTTTTTCTTGATAACTACTTAGCGGATGGTTTAAATCTTATCACCTATCTGATCAATTGAATCTTCTACTACAATTATTATGTACCAAGCATCATTACCTTCATTGCATGTAGGGCCATTAAACGGGTCCACACACTGACAGGTGAATTCCCCCAACCCATCGGTACACACACCCCCGTTTTGGCATGGGTCACCGAGACAGTCGTCGGGGTTGTCAGCACAGTTGTCGCCGGCATAACCCACTTGACACTCGCATCTGTAAGTGCCAGTCCCAATGATACAAGTCCCCCCATTCTCGCAGTTGTTCACCAAACAGTAATCCACTGCCAATGTACAAGGTTAAAACAAATGAGTGGATTGGGGATAAGAATCGGGAAAGCCACTTATGTATCTTATGTATCGAGTTTATGATATTGCACGAGGATACTTATGTTTATCCATGAGAATACAAATATGAAGTGCAATTTATCAAATAGAAATTTGTCTGATTTCCCCATGAAGATTTTCTAGTATGTTGTGTATGGTAAAGATACAGTTTTTGTTTAATAATCCACAATGTACAGGTGACGTACGCAAATGCCTTGTCAAGGAGAAAGAAAACTGACAAGCCAGCGGTTGGTTTCGATAACACAACCTCTTGACTTGTGGTTTAATAAACCGTTAGTAAGCCTTATTGACGAGACTAGAAAACAAAGGACATTTTGTGGCTGATTAGTCATTAGTATCTTGCACAATGTTATGCAATTTGTTTAACCCAATAATTTGTGCCTGTAGTCCAGTTGCTGCTACCATTTGTAACCCATTGTGAACCATCAGATAAGACCGACGTGGTTATGTACATGCTTTTACGTCAACAACGTAAAAACACGGCACCTCTAAACATAGCCCCTAACACCCACATGACCCACCTTCATCGCATATCTGACCCAGCCAACCAGCTGAACAAATACATTCAAAATTCCCCCCAGCCCCAATCACACACTGACCCCCGTTCATACAAGGGTTGGGTGAACACTGGTCGAATATTTCGCATCTTTCCCCTGAGAATCCCCCAGGGCAGAGGCAACTGTGAAAACATAAGAATCTTAAACATAAACCTTAAGAAAAAGGAAGGAAGATATTGTTTTATTGTGTTTTTTCAACCTTACATTAAAATTGTTTGTAGCGAGACCGGAATAAAAGAACCAAAGTGGATAAAAATGAAATTAAACTTCCTTTCAAGCTAAACACAACTCAGGGTATTTGAACCAATTTTAGGTAAAGCGCCCAAAGAGAATTCCCCATGCACCAATATAACATGTATGGCTTGCAACAAAATGTATGGCTTGCAACAGCCAAACAAAAAATGACAAGATTAGTGTGTTATACCAGCGTTTGGACTTTTTAGTTAATGATTTGACCCAAAATGTTGACTTAAGAAGAGAATTACCTGAAATTTATACTTTCCTCTGCTACACACGTTCCTCCATGGTTGCAAGGCTCAATGAAGCAAGCATCATAACCTGAAGGATAAGTGGTGGTTGACATTTATTAATAACAACTCCCATGTTGACACTTATTAAAAACAACCCCCATGTTGACACTCATTAATAACAACCTCAAGTTGACACTCAATAATAACAACCCCAAGTTGACACTTAATAACAACAACCCCTACCACAAAGAGTGTCAATCGCCACAACAACATCGTCAACCGCCACGTCTCCCCGGTTGTCATCGTCAATCAAACTTTTCGATTTCATCACCGACTCGAAAACGATCCGGAAATCGTGGGTAACGCTGAAATTTGACAAGTTTATTAGGATAAATATATATTGCCCAGTGAATTTGTGGGCTTTTACTGAAGTTAAAGAAACATTTCAATCATATACAACAATCTGCAATAACTTGGGGAACCCGGCTGTTCCTATTTTCACAAAGAATCATAAATAATAAAAGAAAATCAAACTTTTTCGTATAATACAACGCTTTTATTAATCCATATGAATGAGATAACAAAGGCAAAATTTAAATGTCCGATAAATTCAATTATTATTTCCACAATTGTATGGCCAGATAACGGTGTGTTCATTATAAGGTTGCAGTGTGTTTTATAGGAGAAAACATTTAAACAATCTTTGCTCATGTACTTTGTCAAAAGACAAACCTGAATAGCTTAGCTGGTTTCGATCTTACTCCTTTTTTTGATGCCAGTTTAATATGCTAGCAATAAATCAACAAACCACACCCGCCACTTCAGTAAATAGACCAGAAAAACATTGGGCATGCAAGTTTGGTTTGTTACTTAGTTTGTCCTAACCAAATGGCAGCATATAAAACAAATTACAGCATAGAAACGGAGGGACGACAAAAGAAATAGTCCTTAAACACGTCATCAAAATATGGATATAAATATCAAATATAGTGGACAAGGCCGCCAAAATCTAAGAAAGATTACAAAAAGCACATGATCCACAAAATACAAAGATACCTGATATTGAGCCCCACATACTGCCATTGTGGTCTGTCTCCAACACTTCCAACTTTATTCCACACGGGGTTGGTTAACACCTGGTTGTTGAATTCGATGTACAATGCCAACTCCCCAACCGACCCCCCATACATATAATACCTAGTGAGATGGAAATATATTTTTATTGTTTTTACCCCGTTTTTAAAAGTATTTTTATTATAAGTTTGTAAAAGATCTTTTCTTTCCTATCGTAAGTTAGGAAAATATTTTTAGATTTTCCAATTTTTTGAAGTAAGTTTGGAAAGTATTTTTATAATTTTCTTATTTTTAATGGCAAGTTTGATAAACGTCTTTAGATTTTTTGGACATTGTATTGTAAGTTTGCTGGATTTTTTTTTCGTTTTTTTTTGACGTTATGATTTTTTTGATCTAAACATGTTAATGTCTTATATCTTGATAACATGAATGAGTGATTTTGTTGTCACAACTTATTATTTTGTTGAAATAAATAACAATTGTTCCATATATAAGCGAACCCACCAGAATGAGATGGAAGTGCAAAACCCTCCACTCCCAGGGATGTACGGAGTCATCACCCTCCCCGTGTCACCCGTCACCTGGCCAGTCGACTCCGCGTAAATGTAGAACCCCGTCCCCGTGGTGTGGTCGGAGTTGGGCCCCGTAACTGCTGAGGGGGTTTCCCCCGTCCACCGGATCCAATTGAAGTCACCTGGATTAATAAAACAAAGTATTTTGTAATTGTTTTACAAATACAAAAAAATATTGTTGGGCCGAGATTTAAAAATAATTATATTAATTTTATATTTTTCATAAGACAGACGTTTTTGTATAACGTGCTACAATGAAAGTGGTTTTTCCAGTTGTACGCCTACCTTGTTGCTATACATGCTACCATAATGTGATGCAATTCTGTTTCTATTTGTTGCTACTTTTTCTTTTTAGAGAAAATAAAAAGAGCAAATACAAACAAATCAAACTAACCAGTTACGTCATGGGTGTAGTCACACAATGGGTCAGAATCATCATCGAAATCACAACTCCCCTTCAAGTATTCACACGAAAAGCCGACGTAATCATTCGGACACGAGCAGGTATATGATTGGTAGCCATCCGTGCACATTCCGCCATGTTGGCATGGATTCGATGCACATTGGTCAGCGTCTGGTCAATCATAATCCAGTATTAGTCAAGCTGTTAAGTTGCTTGGAAGCATGTCGAAATGCTTACCACCAAAGTTATCGGGCCAAATATATTGATGGGTTAGTGCTTTGCCTTTTAGACAAAGGGTTGTAGGAACTGGTCGAAAGCTAGACAGTTCTATCCTCAGGCAAAGCACTTAATTTCCCTGAACCCAGTGGATTAATGGGTTCTACCAATTAAAGGAACATCTTAAGTATACACAAACACACGGCAGGAGCTTTAGTAACCTAACAGTGGGTGCGATGTAATCTGACGATTGTCCGTGTTAAACAGACCTTGAGTTTTGCCATTTACGGGATAAAAACTGAACTATCCTATCTTATATCATTCTATGTTGGCTGGATCGGAATTAACCGCTCGTCGGTTGTATCTTGGGTCTCTAGCAGGATACTAAAGGGCATAAATGACTAAACCAACCCACATACCTATAGAAACAAGTTATCTAATGATAATCGTAGATAAATCCTTTAATATGGATCCCTACCCACAACAACAAAGGACAAATTCATATCGAACCAATATCACAAAGATCGCCCGTCCACATATCGGTGCAAATGCAAATGAAGTCTTGGACGGCGTCATCAATACAAGTTCCTCCATTGGCACAAGGCTGGCTGAAGCATTTGCTGTATTCTGTGGAAGTTATTAATAGGTGTGAAACACAAACTTTGCTACTGGTGGTGTATGTAATGGGGCCATAATGACACGGGTGGTCGGTTCGATAGTTATCCTGACCACTTACAGCGAAATATTCGGGCAAGGTACTAACAAACATTGTTTTGACAAACATTGTAATTATTTTTAAAAGGTTAAATAAGCTGAGGTTAGATCAACATTGTAACATACAGCAAAAGCTCCAGCAATATTCTTGTGGACGCGAAATAATCTAATAAATAAAAGTTTTGAAACAACAGTCATTTTCCATCTCATAAAAAGTAAGTGCTCTTTGGCTACGGGTAAAATAATAAATGGTGTTTCATATGTGACCAGATTGCCGTGTTTTACGAACGGATTGTAAGGCGTACTATAAATCGCATTGAATTTTTTTAAATCTTAAATTTTTGAGAAAAAATGATTTAAAGTCCACCTTATGATAAGTAAAATGCAGTAGGGGCAGAGTAGGGTTTAATCTTATGTCAATTACAAATTCCCCGCAGCTGTAGTATGCCTGAATACTAAAGGTTGTGTGATTAAGCCAGCCTATTTGCAATAAATGTTTAAATCCATGGTTCGACGCTGGTACTTACCACAAGCCCCGACATCCACCATGACATCATCAATCGCAATGTCGTCATACAAGATAGACGGAGCCTTTACCACCTCAAATGCAATCTGAATAAAAACGCCGGTGTTTTGACAAAAATAATTTAAGTTCTAACAAAGTTTGATTAAAATTTAAGTCCCAAAAAAATTAGGTTTAAAAAAACAAACTTTCACCCCGAAAAATTACACTTCGCTACTAAACCATAATCCAGTGCTTCGGGGCTATGGGTGTGACCTGTACTGGTACCATTAGTTAAAATTTACAATTCGCAACACTGTGAAATTTCTCCGGTAACCAGTCGTCTAACGAATATCCATGTTATAACATCCTTTTGTCCTTCCCTGGGTAATACACTACTTTAGTCATATTACCCACCCTGTAGTGAGAAGGGGCACTTATTTCAACACTGCCTTGCATCCAATCAGAACCTTGGTTACCGGAGCGTGACCAAATGGGGACAGAATTGACGTTGACGTCATTCGTGTCGGTCACGTGGACGTTGAGTGCACCGACGGACCCACCAACCATCCAGTACCTGGGTGATGGTGCAGGTATTAGGACTTTTTGTATTCAATGAAATTGTAATTTTGCGGTGTATTCTTTGCTCGCAGCTGTTATAAGTCAGGCTCCCCTGTATCTGTAACTCATATAATTAAAGGGTTGTCTGCTAAATGCCTTGCCCAAGGCCCAAACCAATTAGGTAGCGATCTGCTTAGAACCCACAACCCTTCGGCTGACGCACTATCCAACCGCATTAACAATAAACCAAGCAACCAAATATCCTAATTGCTATATATTGTTGATTTTAAATAGATAAGATGCATGGCATTTCCGTAATTGTTTTCGATTGGAGTTACATAACATTAACATGGGCGATCCACTGTAGACACGGTTCCAGGAATTTAGACCATAAAAGACCCATTCAATTGGGGTTGGCGCATTTTGTTAAAAAAATCAATACATTTCGCCAATAAAGAGAATGGCCGGGATTTCAAATACATCGTTTCTTTGAAAACGATATCATTTATACTTGGTCTTGATTGGTTGGAATCTAAATTATTCCTGTCAATCATTATTGCACTCACCAGAATGAGATGTTTGTGCAGGTTGATACAGAGGAGGCAGGTAGTGGTGGTGAGTACAACACCCCTCGATCGTTACTTACAGCACCGAAGGCATTCGCGAACCAATATTTACCTTTAGATAGATGATATCTATGTTGATTAGGTTATTCCCAGGGTGCTTAAAGGGGAACTGAAGTAAATTTTAAGAATATCTAAATAAATGGAATAAAATACGCTGATTTCAAAAATCAAATCAGTTTCTTCCAATATTTTTTGGTTAAAGAGTTATGAGCAAATATGTATTTTATTTTATGTTAGGGGATTTCCCGTATTACGTCACTGACGTTGTTGAGATTTCGTGCCTATATGCATTGTATACAATCATGTGCCAGTTTAGAGGTGAGTTAGTATTAGAAGCGCCTGCGGGAGCGTTGTATTTTCGTTTTTTTATGGAGACTTAGCATAACACTTGTCATATAGCCTAACTGAACTAATGTACCAGCGTGACAGCTTACCTTAAGCGCGCTCATTCAGGCCTGCACGATCCTGGACCAAAGCTGAATGCTGAGGTATATAGGTATCGTATTTAAATGACTTTAGAATAATAAGTCTTAGCAATTTATATCATAAATCATAGAAGTGAATACAGAACAAGAAAACTAGAACAGAAGGCAGTAAACTGTAACTGCCAGCAATTTATAGAAATAAACCAGCCATCAATCAAAGATCAGACTATGCGGTGGGAACAGCCTATTTCTTTCATGATTGTTGCTTTTCAATATATAGCCATAATCTGCAACGTAGACTGGCAATGTTGTTATCAACCCCTAGGCTACAAACTGAGAGTGTGAGAGATTTGGTATACATATGCATAAAAGTTTTAACAAATTTCTTTTGTTTTCTTCATTTCTAGAGTAAATTTAAGTTAATGTTGTAACACTAAAATGGATGACAGTTTTCAGCATTCTGGCATGGATGAAAGAAGTTTTATTGTACACAATAAAACAAAAACAAATTTAGTCATGTGCGTTTGAACCAAGGAAAACGTCTGAAAGTATCTTTGAAGATGCAAGCCCCATAGAAGAAAATGTTTATTTAGAAACATTACCTATTGACATGACTTGGTGCCGTTGCAAAAACTGTATTCGTTATGGACACACCGCAAGCTAATGGTTTATGCTGCATGAATGTACATGCATTTGTGCACAAAATAACGCCAGACTGGACTTGCATTACTAAAAGCCCTTATTTTTCAATTATCTGCTTGGATAAAGAAGTTCTTGAAGTTGCACTTGATGTACTGGGTTGATCACTATGTTTAAAATCATAATCAGAAAAATTAAAAATTGTTGGAACTGTATTTTTCACCAAGTGGTTTGTTTTCATCATCTTGGCTACTCCATTGGAGTCAAATACAATTTTACTATGATAATCCGTGTCACAAATATGTGCACTACACACCGCAGTTATTTTTCCAGGTAGTTTATAACGCTTGCATTGTTGTATCCATTGCTTCAACCGTTTTTTGTCGTTGTGAGGAAATCGATGGAAGAGCACAGGTGGATTGGAATTTCATGTGCTGTAATAGGAATTTGTACATCCTGGAGCAAAACAATATACTCCAATCACTCTTTCTTCCTTCTCAGTGGCTTAACTTTAGGCATTTTACAATATCTAATAAAAAGAACTAAATTAGAAATGTGGTATATTCTTATTAACTTATTTGGGTAGTTAAGTAAAGATCTATTATATATATTCTTCACTTACTTATCTGAGTGCTTGCTGTGTACTTATTGTCAGACTACACATCAGCTACTTAACTGTGGATTAACTGGTTTTTGCAATAAGTGGTATTCTCAACCAGTAGGCTAATGCTCAGTTTCAATAACAGCAGACATTAAATGCACCACATACACAACAGCAAAACATTATACAAACAGCCAAGGTAAACCATGAAAGAAATAGGCTTTTCCCACCGCATAGTCTAGCCTTTGCTTGATGGCTGGTTTATTTCTATAAATTGCTGGCAGTTACAGTTTACTGCCTCCTGTTCTAGTTTTCTTGTTCTTGCTTCACTTCTATGATTTATGACATAAATTGCTAAGACTTATTGTTCTAAAGTCATTTAAATACGAGACCTGTATACCTCAGCATTTAGCTTAGGTCCAGGACCGTGCAGGCCTTAATGACCGGGCTTAAAGTAAGCTGTCACCATGTACATTGGTTCAGTAAGGCTATATGACAAGTGTTATGCTAAGTCTCCATAATAAAAACGAAAATACAACGTTCCTGCAGGCGCTTCTGTTACTAATTCACCTCTAAACTGGCTCATGATTGTATACAAAGCATATAGGCACGAAATCTCAACAACGTCAGTGACGTAATACGGGAAATCCCCTAACATGAAATAAAATGCATATTTGCTCATAACTCTTTAACCAAAAAATATTGGAAGAAACTGATTTGATTTTTGAAATCAGCGTATTTTTTTCCATTTATTAAGATATTCTTAAAATTTACTTCAGTTCCCCTTTAAGACAAGGTGGCACTATGGTACATACTCGAACTATAAATGACAATATTCGTGTGCCCGAATGGTTAATGCGATTGATACATTTACCGATTCTTATACAAAAAACGGACCTGGTGACGAGCCCATCATGGATTCGAAACTTGGCTCGGTTAAAAAAAAATATATATATATTCATGGCCAGTTCTGTTGTTATTTACTTATAAATTCATTGAATATTATATATCTTCTTTTCTTGCTATCTTTTATTCTGACATATAACAAAAATTTCTCTTATGTTTTAAGCAATTTAATTAATAAATGGGTTCCTCTAAAACTTTGTCCCGCACCTCATAATAATATTAAGTGATGGAAACCACAGCCGAACCTTTGTTACAACAACACACAATATTTTTTTACCCAAACTGGTTTGGCAAAGCCTCGATTTAACTAAAATCAGTATGTCACATTTTTCCCACACCGGCGTAAGCTTACCATCAGCTCCAGTAGTATGATCCGAGGTTGGCCCTGTGTTCAGATTGGGGGTTCTCCCCGACACCAATTCCCAGTTAAAATCCATGGCCGCATCGTTGACATACCCACAGGAAGTGAGGTCAAAATCACACCCACCAGACGCAAACTCACAACTGTAACCCACCCAGTCTGCAATGATTGAATTCAGTTTTCTTATCCATTTGTATGCTCAGCGTATCTATTTGAAAGCTTAGTGCTTTGGAGAGGCTGTTCATGTTTTATTTAAGTGAATACACGACATTTAGAATATATCACACAGGCAATTGAATAGTTCGCACTCACCATCAGGTTACCAGATCTATTGCAATTTGTTGAGTGTGACTAAGACATTCTTTTTGTTTTAGTAGAACCCATTAATCCACTGGGTTTGGGCAATGTCCGCTAAGTTCCTTCCCAGGGACCAACTAACTAACTAGCGACCAGTTTCAAAGGAGGCGGGTGTAATCGGCCGCATATTTGTTGTTTGAGTATATGACTTTGCATGAACCCAGTAGATTAATCAGTTTTTTAACAATCACTGTATTTAACACACAGACCGTGAGTGCAAGTTACTGTTACTGCATGTGTCATACCCTTTAATGCCACATCACCTCTTAACCCCAAGAGTACAAACGACCCAACCAAGAAGTTGCCTCTCATACTCATCTGTGAATATGAGCTTACCATCGGTACAGTTGCATGTGTAGCCATCCAGTATATCATTACACGACCCTCCATTCATGCACGGTGTGGACAAGCATTCATCGATCTCAACTTCACAATACCATCCATTGTACCCCGCAGCACATATGCAGGTCATATCATTTTCGACGGGGACACAGGTTCCACCATTTTCACATCGGTTCAACCCACCGTACACGCACTTGTCCTCTGTTAAAAGTAAGAAAAATAGGTATCTTACCACTAAAAATAAAATGATTTTACGTAGAATAAATAAATTTAAATCCAAAATAAATTAAATTAAACCAAAAGTGAAATAATTCACACTAAATTAAAAAAACTTTACGTCGCAAAATAAAAAGATTCACTCCTAAAATAAATGATTAGTTCTCCAAATAAATGGTTTACCCACCAAATTCACAATTCATCCCATGGTACCCAAGCGCACAAAAGCACTGGTAAGTATTAAACCCATGGGTGCAGTTTCCGCCATTTTGACATGGGTTCGAAGCGCATTCATCGACATCAAGTTCACATTGGACCCCTTGCCACCCTTCGACGCAATCGCACACATGGGTGTTGTTGGGGAAGGGGATACAGACACCCCCGTTATAACACCATTGCACCCCAAGAGAACAAACCTCATAGTCTGGAACAAAAACAATATTAAAAAAATTGCTTACTCACTTTTAAACCATCTTTCTTCAAAATTATCAATTTGAGTTTGATTTATTGAATAATCACTGCAATCTTTGATTTCTGATTATTTATTGTTGGCTCTTTGGTCACAATATCAGAAACATCGTATTAAACGGCAACCATAAATCAAAAAAATATTGGTTTCAAATCAAATGCAGCTTGCATTATCGAAGGTTTCCCACATTCCATGTTTAAATAGACATTTTCAACGCACTAGCAACAAAATATGCGCTACCGTGGTAGAGAAAGGACATAGAAATACCATACTTACCACAGAGACCTGTCGTTACACTGACATCGTCAATCGCAATGTCTCCTTCGTTATCGAACGGTGCAAAGTGCGCGGTGGCTTCAAACGCAATCTGTAATGTAGCTGTAGTTGACGCAATTAGGGAAAGTCCCCATATGGAAATTCCCGTTTAAGAAACTTAAAATACAAAATTTAAATTCTGGGGTACAATTTTATTCAAAAGAGAGATTGTATAGTAAAATAAAATACGAGACCGATTAGCTTGTTACATTCTATTTTACTGTTAATCCATGACTAGTGAACCATAAACTATGAAGCGAGACATATATAACACATTGGTCCCCGAATAGCTTAGTGGGTGAGTGCGTTGTCTTTCAGCCAAAAGAAAGTTTAAAAAGGTAACTGGATATTGCAAGTTGGTTAAGTCCCTATCGTTTCTCTCATTCGATTTGATAAACAAGACTTTTTCTCCAATACTACGTAACTTACACAAACACAAGGTTACTCTTTAACAAAAACCTTGTGGTAGACTTTAAGTCATAATCTGGCTATGTTAACCATAATCCGCAGGTAAATTGCAACCGACTGTGGATGCAAGGTGCTCGTGTTTATCTCAGCGGTTAAGGTATATACACCCTTAACGGTGGACACTTATGAATTGGACAACCAATCTAACCTTGTAGTCATATGGGAAACTTATGTTCACGACTCCCTCGATCCAATGGTTCCCCTGTTCCCCAGTTACACTCCACACCGGGTTGTCATAGTAATGCGACTGGCCGGTTATGACGTAAACGTTCAAAGTCCCGATGTCCCTGCCGAGCATGTGGTACCAGAACCGCGCGGTGGCGCACTCAAACTCGGTGTTGGGGAGCAAGGGGGAGGCTGTACGACCGACGTCACCGTTACCAGCGCGACTAGATTCGACGTACCAATATTTTCCTGAAATAAATGTAAGGAAGTCTTGGGTTCAAGTCCTGCTGCGACTATATTTACGTCCGGCAGATTGGTATGTTGGGTTAGTGCGTCGCAGTTCAGTCGAATGTTTGCAGGTTCGAAGCTCGTCGCTCATAGCTAGTTGGTTTTGTTTTTGGGCAATGTACGTAACGGACATCTAGAAACGTCTCATCAATACATTACTATACTGTGGTAGTTTCGGTAGCCAGAAATAACCCGTAATCTGACGATTACCAAACGACGTTCGTGTATTTTTTCATTGAAGGGTCTACGCCATAAGTACCATACAACACGTCCATATGCTTTAATTTACTATTTACACTGTTTTTTTTAATGGTACAGCATCGTATTACGATGTGATATGTGGGTCTGTGGTAACCGATTACTGATGTTTTATTATTATGCTGAAAACTTCAAGAAAGTGTTTAATAAAGCCCCATTCGTACAATGTAACCGCATTTAGGTAAAACAATTAACCGCATTTTAGGTAAACAATTTGAAAACTGTTGATCATAAAGCCATAGACTTGTTTTTAATTTACTGGTCCGAAAGGTCATGATCTCAATGTGATTATGAAAAGGCCTGCATGAAAAATACGAAACATGTGGAATAAATCTCGACAAATGCAAAAGGGCTATCGGCTTTAAAGTTGTTAATGATCGGTCTGGATAGTGATGGCCATCACAGGGATATTGCAACACCACCCACCATTTCCCGTGGTGTGATCCGCATTTGGCCCGGTTCCTTCGGTGAATGTCTCTCCTTCTCCAATTCCCCAACCAAGTTCAATCCCCTCGTTACTGAACAAGCAGTGGTCCGTGTCAAAATTACACGAGAACACCTCGGATGGCTCTGTTGAAACATTTATGATGGGAAATTTTATGTTTATCCCCGTGAGTGGTAAAACCAAAGGGGTTAACATACTGGTAAACGTAAGATCACATTGCGCCCACTGACGGTGTGCTGTGTATGATTCACACGTTCCTTCAATATAGTAGAACCCATTGATTCACTGGGTTCATGCAATGTCCGTTAAGTGCCTTGCCCGACGACACAACCAACCAACTAGCAACCAGTTTCGTATTTCAACCCTTTGGCTAAAAGGCGACGCACTAAACTACCAGACTAATCTGTCGGATAATTTGTGTCCAAATAGCTAACGCGTCGATAAATATACTATAGAGTTCTATACAAAACCATAGTTACGAACCCAAAATTGGTTTAAAACTTAAAAACAAATTCTAATACAAGCATCGCCCAGCCCGTTAAATGATGTGAATTAAATAATTTAACTAACGCTTTGACTGATGTTATAATTATCTTCTGCATAAAATGACAATCATTCTAGAGCAGGCGCACAGTATGAAAGAAAGAGAAGATATTAATATGTAACTAATTACTACGCAGACAAGCACTTTAGTTAACTCAGTGCGCTGGTTTGGTTTAGACGAGAGAATGTTTAAATATCCCCATTGAAAGATAGTTTATGAAAAAACGTGAAGTGTTTGCTTTTATGCCTTTACATGCACGCGAAACAGTGGGTTTGTGCAAACGAAACAGCCAGGTTTACTTTAATTAGCAATAATACGTTTTTAACTCTTTTGTGGCTCATGTCCCACGCTAAAAACACAGTACAGTCTAGGAAACTTTTTGGTTTGGCAAATAGAATTATCGTGTCCCAGATGGTGACGTTGAACGAATAGTTGGAGGGGAAATGTATTAAGATATGATCTCCGTGTGGTATACAAGGGGGTCAAAACACTTAAAATTGTCAGATTACCTTGTCAAATTACGCATGGCCGAATAGTTAGCGAGACCGATACATATACCGACTTATATATAAAAACGGCCCAAGTGACGTACCCATCTTGGGTTAGAAATTGTGTCGGTAAAAAAACCTTGTCGAATTACGACAGCTATTGCCGCATATTGAGTAGGTTATATATTTAGTTATTGTTTAAACCAGTAAGTAATCCACCAGATTCATGCAACATACTGTAAATGGCCTAATATAAAATAATACCCCTTACAAAACGACCTATATACAGTGTCAACCACGTGTTATTCACCAGTATTTTTTAAAGTCCATTTTAACTCTATGATATATGTTTTCTTATGCAAGAATGGTCGTTTTCCAGTTATTTAATCACTTTTGGTTGTGAGGCAAATATTTTTTTTAAGTCTGTAAATAACGGCAATAACGTCAAAAGTTTACTAGCGGAAATTCCCCTTCTTTTTTGTAAAAATTAAAGGTAGTTGCAAAATATTAACATGTCAGTTAGGATTCCTAAAATTGTTAACTTAATTAGATAACCCTATCATGCCAATAATCGGCGACATGACATGCCTGTCACGAGAGTGATGTAAAATGTAAAACATAAGGAAGTAAAATCAAAATGTGTATAATACCCGTTACAAAACTATCTAATATAAATAATATACAGAACTACACGATATTAAATAATAACCAAACAAAACTGCTTTATATGAATAATACAAATAGTACCAACCTGTCACCTTGACGGATAATAAAACAAGGAATAGAAATACTGGATACATCTTGCTCTAATTGAAGTGTTCCTCGTTTATATTATGCGGGGAAGTGCTTACCACAAGTTTCTGGATGCAAGCGCAAACAGGCAGCGACGTGTGCAATGTAGTACTTGCAAATAAACGATTGCTTAATATTTATCAAGGCCATTAATCAATGTATAGTTGACGCGAATACAACTAGCTCGGGCAGTATACTGCAGGTATTTAGTCGCTGATTAACTAAAATTATTATAAACGCAAGGGGTTGTTATTACACGGGTAATAGTCAGATCACTTCCAGCCCATCGCCAGGATACCGGAGCTATTTAAGTGAAAATAAATAAATTTGGTTTGGTAAAACCCAATAGTCCACTAGATTCGAACAATGTACGCTAAGTGTCTTGCCCAAGTACAATACGGACCAGCTAATAAAAATATATAATTAAATATAAGTCAACCTTTTCCATCACCTTTCTTGTGTCGATCATATATATTTATACACAAATAAACGTTGATAAGCACACCACCAGCCATCTGTGCCACATTTTCAAAGTCCCAATCATATATATTTGTACACAAATAAACCTTGATGAGCACACCACCAGCCCATCTGTGCCACATTTTCAAAGTCCGGATCATATATTATTGTTAACAAATAAACCTCAATAAGCATATATCACCCTTTTATCTGCGTCATATTTACAAAGTCTCAATTATGTATACAGTGAACCTCCGCTTACCTGACCACCTATGGAACCGTCATTAGGCGGTCGCGTTAGCGGGGTGGTCGTGTTAGTGAATTTTGATTTGGAGCAAGTTGTCGTAATATGCAGTCAAAACGTCTGCCTTTTTACTAAATTTCCACAAAATGCCATTATTTTTATCAGATACTGCAGAATTAATTTAAACAACTGTTAGCACTGACGTTTATTTTATAAGATTCAGTTCTGTTTGCCACATTTTTATTCGTTTGTGTGTAAGTGCACATTTAATCTTATTGTTTTGATCATAAAATAAATTCAACCTTATTATTTTGGTGAAAAGGCAAATTATTTAGCACGTGTGGTCACTTGAGCGGAGTTAAATTTGAAGTTTTGAACCAAAATATGGCGGTCCTGGTCTGGAAACCGGAGTGGTCGCACTATTGAAACAGAATGCAATGCATTACCATAGTAAATTATTTGGGACCGCACTAAAGTGGTCCTGATAATGAGGTGGTCGTGTTATTGAGGTGGTCTCCAAGCGGGGTTCCACTGTATTTGTAAATAAACCGTCTTATGGGAAAACCACAAAGTTATAGCAAGGGTACGAATGCAAAAATATCGCAATATTTGTTTGTGGTCAACTTGTGTTTGGTGTTGGACCAAATACAGTTGTGTTGTATTATTGGGAACCTCGTATTGCATAATTGGTAGCCTTAAGCCCCTGATTAATTGAAAAAATGTTTAATACAAATTTATAAGTCAACTCCAAAATCAACTTTTTACTGGAACTGACGAATTACGAGTTTGATATAAGTATTAAGAAATGAATTTATTTAAAAACGATTATATACTAATACATAATCATAACACCTAAGCTAACACCTATAAAAATGTGACCTTGTCTTCCTTCCTATTTGTGTGGGATTAAGTTTATGGGATTTCCAGGAAACGGTTACGATTTGTATTGGGGCTCCATGTTTGTTCATATTAATTTTCTATTCGTTGACACTGGTTTTGATTGAAAAGATATATTATATTCATGGAAATATTACCAGTGCAGATCCAAAAAATATTAGTCTGACCGGTTAGTCTGGTGGTTTAGTGCGACGCATTTCAACCAAAAAGTTGCAGATACGCAACTGGTCACTAGCTAATCATTTGTGTCCTTGGGCAAGGTACTTAACTGACATTGCCTGAACCCAGCGAATGATTGGGTTCTACTAAATTTAAGAAACGTGTGTAATATATCTAACATACTGCAATAGCTCAGGTAAATCGACGGTGGGCGCGAGGTGATCTAACGATTGCCCGTGTGTTAACCCCCTTGGGTTTCCCATTCACGGAGATAAACCTGAATATCCTATCCCATCCTATTAGCTAACACCTCCAAAATATTTAAATCGATTGAACATTTCTTTTCGTTTTATATGGATCGGAAATATTACCGATTACTAATTTCAGGAATTAAATTTCCGGCGACATCAAAGTATTCAGTTCTTTAACATACGTAATAAAAGTGCAATTATGATTGCCTATGGTATCATATCGTTATTTTAATTAAAAGTCTGTTTTCATTGATATTTTGCATGTATTTATATATCTCTGCGCATTTTAACGACATAAAGCGTTTATTTTATAAATTATTACGTAATTCGGATGTCCAATTATGACCAAAACTAATCTAAAAGTAGAGAATGTCAATTACACGACTTCTTTTACAACTCATTTTGACGGTATATGTTTTTTTTAAATATCCCTGCCACCTCTTTCTTTGCTTTCATTCGAAGTATGTGGCGTTATGAAGACCGTACTTTTAAGTCACATTTGTGTCGATCATATGTGTGTAGTTTATTTCTGTAAGCAGAAACGGATGGATTTCGTACTTAACAAACCACACTTATTTTGTTTTTATTCTTATTTGTGTACATTTTTAACTCATTAGTTAACTTTTCCTGTCTAGTCACTAAACGCGACCTTAAAACTAAGCCGAATACCAGTTTCTATTTAAAAAGATTGCGCCACTTTGAAATAGCCCTGACAAACCGACAATTAGCACGAGGTCAGGCCCGGTGCTAGGAACCGTGGGGCCCAATTAGAAATGTGATGGCGCGGCCCCTACTCTTCATAGCAAAATTTATGGGTGTTTATATATCATAAAATACATACCAGTACATACAAGTTAAAAAAAATAGACATTTAATACTTGCTATAAAACAAATTAAAGGAAATGTGGATGCTTATTTACGATATATTGTTTTACTTCCAAACGTATGTATATATATTGTTTAGCAACCATATTCATTATGACGTAACAAACAGACACAGAAATGTAAATTTGACTTAATTACGATGCATAACAAATTGATACAGTATTATAAGAAAGAATATTATTTCACTTTTTATTTTACGCTTTAGTAGTATTTTAAACCTCGTAATACAGAAAGACCCCCGCTAGCGCGGGGCCCCTTCAAGGCGCGGGGCCCAATTTGATCTAATCGGTCAAATCGGCCTAAAACCGGCCCTGCACGAGGTTATGTGTTCTATCGACCGTTATACATATTGAGGATTAACCTGAGCTTTGTGTGACGTAGATGTAGCGGAGAGAAACACGTCATCAACATCCACAGATTTTCAGGAAACAATATGAACGTTTGGTGTAGTACCTTTTAACTTTCGGTCTCTTTTGCAAAATGTGTAGCGCTAACCGTAACTGTTTAGACTTATTTAATCAGAGTTGTTTTAAACAGCACCTACTTATCGAATCAGTATTGTAAATATTGCACCACCTATTGTTTAGCAGGCTAGGTGTAATATTTTCCTAAGTATAAACGGCATTTACATGGATTTCTTCGGTTTAATTGTTGTTGTCTGTGGTTTGAGCTTTGTTTTGTCAGGTAAGGTTTATCGCAAATGTTTATTATGGGTCCCATTTGGAAAAATGGGACATATTGTTTTCGTCCGTTTTTTTTTCGTCAAAGGTTTGACTGCCATGGCATGTCGCCCCGACATCTACCAGAAGGATTAATGAAATCGGGTTGAAACTTAAATTTGTTAAACAGCATGTTCTTGATATGCAAAACTAGAACTTGGGTGATAAATCTAGAGGAATTCCACTGTGACGTTAGAAACATTTTTTTTCTAAAAATTAGATTTTTTGGTTAAGCGATTAAACGACTCCTCTACTTTCAAGTAGATTTGGTGGAATGTAAGTACATTAGCCATTGATTTAACACTTAGAGAAACTAAAAAAAATATCTAGGGAAACACCCTAAAAATAAAATTCTGTTCTCAAATAATAATTGTGACAAGCATACCATGTCTCCCCGACATCTCTACCAGAAAGAGTAATGAAACTTTGTCATTTGTTAGACAACGTGGTCTTTATATGAAGAAACCTAAATTTTGGGTAATAAATTCAGTAGAATACCACTAAGACTGTAAAAACCAAAACGGTATTTTAAAAAAATAATTTTTTTGAGCATAGTGCTTAAACGGCTGCTCCAATTTTCAGATTTGGTGAAATGTTAGTGCGGTAGCCGCCACTGTATCAATGAAAAAACAGCTAAAAAATACCCTAAAAACTATATTTGTTCCTAAATCATGATTGCGACAGGCATGCCATATCGACCCAACATATTTAAAAAGCAGTCGTCAAATTGGATTAAAACTTTAAGAATTGTATATAACATGACCAAGAAAGATATTTAAAACAGAAATTTATGTACTAAAACTAGATGAATTCCCCATAAAAAAATAAATCAGGCTGTTTGGGTAATTTAGCTTTATTTTACTATAAGCGCTTGACAAGAGGCTTCAATGTAAACCAACGGTGGTAAAATGTTTATTCAGTTGTGTCTGCATCTCAACGAGGTCAAAATGTTATGCAATCGTATTCAACATGGAAGACAAAAAGGGAATTCGTTGGCTACCTAATGTGCTTGAATGTTGCACCCATTTCGGCCAATGTAACAGTCACCACCTATTATGCTTCAATGCCGGAAAAATTCAATGCTAGCGTGATCGAAATCACTTCGTCCGGGTTCTGGATTGAAACCGAAAGAACTGACCAGTCCACAGGCTGGGACGCCGCTATTGTTGTAGATTGGACTTTGTATTTCAAAGGTTGGTTGCATTCTGTATTTGCGAGAAAATAACATTTTTGTCCAGTACATAAGCTATGATGGTAGACAAAAACGAAAAACAACAAAAATACATAACGTTGTTTAATGTACATAACAGATGCATTCACAAAAAATGTTAATTTGGTATTAACTTCTATATCTCTGTGGTACTTAAGTCTTTTTTAACTGAGTCAGAGATTAAGGCTGTATTATGTATTTGCTGTCAGAAAATTATAAAAAAGTCAAACATTGATCCAGGACACCAATTGTTTCAGAGATTGTTTTGTATCAAACCAGCAGTTATAATTTCAGAACTTTCATATTTTTTTCAAAAATTATCCAAATTTTTGCTTGATAGATGACGGAATTGTGCACAACAAGTTCTTTATTTGGATGCCTGAGCCAAGCAAGTGGATCTACCAGAATCGCTATGAAGCACAGAAATCTTGAAAACTACTTGGTGCAGCGCTGGTCGATATCGTAGACAAGGAAATGTATGACGTACTTTATAATTACGTCAGGACCACGATTGTCTCTGTTGGTACAACATGGGCTCAAATCTGGTTAGCGATGAACTACAATACCATGGTTTGTGAGGACAAGTTATATATATTTCACAAAAGGATATGTTGCGTTACCAATAGACGTATACTCGATGTCGACCTTTCGTTCCAGCTATTGCAGCGCTATTTGTCGCAATAAATTCAATAGTCTTGTTGTAATACCTACAACCTTGCAAAGCTTTCATAAACAGTAAAGATTTGTCTTTTCAGACATATGAAATGTCGACAAGCAATGGGGATCCAGCTTTTAACGGAGCTTGGTTCCCTCGATATCCGATATACCATGAAACTCGCACCGGGTTGCTCATACAAGTCATAGCCGAGCCATCTAGCTTAAATATCGGAATGTGGAATCGTCCGCCCGATGTTAGAACATCATCACGTAACCTCTGTGCAAAACCGTACTAAACCACCGCCATCCATCCAACCGAGGGTACAATATCCCACATTTTTATAGATATTTTGCACTTGTTTATATCTCTGCGTATTTTAAAGATATATACCGTTTATTTTACAAATTCTCACACATTTTAGATGTCAGATTATGACAAAAACTAATATTAAAATAAAGAGAGCCAATCACGTGATAACCACCACTATTTATTTCTACAACTTATTTTGACGTTGGGTTTTATTTTAAAAAACGTCCCTTCCCAATTTCTTTGCTTTTTATTTAAAATATGTGACGTTTTGTATACCCTACTTTTAAGTTATAAATTAAACAAAAGAGTGGCATGTAGTTTATTTCTGGAAGCAGAAATGGACGGGTCCCGGAGTTAACCAATCTAACTTATTTTGGGTTTTCAGTCAGATTTGTGTATATCTTTAGTTCATTAGCTTACCATTCCTGTCTAGGCGCAAAACGCAGGTCTAGGCGCAAAACGCATCTTCCGAGTGTTAACCTGTTTGAACTATTTCTTCTAGTGTATATAAAGCGTCACATAAACTGACAGCTGCTATAAGTGTAATTTTATTTCTGGGGATTTACCGGAAATCCGTTTAAGATGCGTATGGGGTTTGGTTATCTATTTTAACAACTTCGAATTCTTTTAACTACCGTAAATCTTCGAGTATAGTCCGCCTCTATGTATAGTCCGCAGGGCAAGTATAGGAGTTTTTAGGGGTAAAACCTAAACCTATACGCATCCCTAACTTGAGTTACAAAAGAAAGAGCAAAATATTTTTTCAAACAAAAACATTTATTCAAATCCTACAAATTCAATGTCACTTTCAGCATTAAATATCTGGTCCGCTTGTTCGTTCGTAAGTATATCAATAAATGATGCAATACAATCAAACGTAAATGATGCAACATGCAATATCGTTACACCATTCAATATGGCGATGTCCGCGATCGGATTTAGCGATTGGGTTGACGCTTAAGAAAATATGTTTTTTTAACCTCATGTATATATAGTACGCACTAGGGATTTTGACCTTAAAATTTCCGGAAAAAAATGGGGACTATACTCGAAGATTTACGGTATTTGTTTTAGTTTAGTCCAGAGGTCGAACATCCTTTTATCTTAAAGAGTCATTTTAACCAATATTCCAAAAAAAAATCCCTAGGAGCCACAAAACGCAAAAAAAGGAAAGCAGCACTGTGTTTAAGATAAAGACACGAGTGTTGTTGGATTTGTTTTATTTATGGATGGGTGTTAAACGTATTAAAGCTTGTCAGCAGGATGAAAGAGCCGCCGGTTGTCGACCTCTGGTATAGGCTGTACAGAATTTAAGTGTAAGACCAGTTTATCCTTGAAATTTTTAAAAACACAGAAATTTCCACAAAAAAACGAATTGTACGCACAATTATAAAATACCAATATTAAGTTATGAAACGGGTGAATGATTATATACCTAAAATTTCTCTTATAGCAATCAAACTGCCTACATTTGGAAATACAAGTATTGTGTGCTTCCACGCGGTGATTTACAGCCGCAAACTAATATCAAATCTAGAGTAATAAATCATAATTAAGTGCATCGAATAGTTTTTTGGTTAATGCGGTGCATTTCATCGGAAGGTTTCAAGGTTCGAAAGTAGTCAGTGGATAGTCGGTTGTGTTCTTTATTATGGCAATTTACGTAAATCGGACAAACCGAGTGGATTAATGGGATCTGCTAAAAATTGAAGGATCGTCTTTATCAGAGACAGCCCACAATATCTTCGGTTACACTACGGTAAACATTTGCCTTCGTTTTGTACTGCGTTGTGACAGCGATGCAAAATATACTGCCATTCCTCTGTTAGACCAATATAACAATGGTACAATTTAGCTTCTCTTAGACTAGCAGCTCGCTTAAGAGTGGTATGAAGAACACGTAAATATTACGAACAACTCGCAGACATTTGACTTGCGAGATGGAGCTCAGAATATCTCGAGAAGGACTTACGACCAAAAGCGTGACTTACGAGCACGTAAATCCTTACGAGTTGCGCTCAGAATACCACCCCTGGTTGCCCTAGTAATCTTTCTAAGACGTTAGAACTGTGAATAAAGCTTTACCGGTGGATTATGAATATTATAAAAATAATAACAACCGACAAGTTAGTGACCAGTTTTGAAGCTTCAACTAATCGACTAAATGGCCACGGACGATTGGCTGAAGGGCCCCCGTAAAATGGGGTTACTTGGACCGCTTTTAGACTTTGATCTAGCACAATTTAAAAAAAAAAATATATATATATATATGGTGGTTTTTAATCTAGCATGTTTATAAAGTATTGTACTATTAAGAAGTTAAAAGTTTTTTTAATTTACATATTTTACCAGATTTTAAATATAAAAAAAACATGGTCGGTCCAAGCATAGATACTATACATTAGCAGAATAAATAACAAGCGGAGAACAATAGCCCGTGCATTTCTATGTGATATTGCGTTGGCGCACAGCGCTCCTAGTGGTAAAGTGCTTGTTTACTGTAGCAACCAAGTTTATTTGTAACAACAACCTGATTTGCTCTTAATTATATGCAAATTTAAAATAGTATATGGGATTTATTGTATCTAACAGGAGTTTGTAAATCAGTTTTTAAGCATTGTTAAGTTTAGGGGCAGTCGTAGCTAAGACGCCAACTGTATTATACTAGATCTTTATTTTTTTGAAACTAGCGGTACCGCCACTATTTGAAATTATGTTGTAGTATACCTTGTAGATCAAAATTTTATTTGAAAATAGTATGGACAAGCCTACTGCTCAGTCTTCCTCTAAACGGGCTTATGGTGGGAATTATTGTTGTATTCCTGGATGTACCAGCCGGTCTACACAAGTTTCTATGTTTTCTTTACCTTCGGGTAAAAAAGTGCGTATAGTGGAAACCGCACAGTGAAGAAAGAAAATGATTTCCACAATTATTACTCTCCGTTCACCAAGGAACAACAAGTTGCGCAAGCAAATAGAAGGGAGGAAGGCATTTATATGCTGTAAACACTTCCCATCTTATGCAATTCACACTAGTAAGTTATTTCCCCATTTGTTGTTTAAACATATACTGGTGGCCCATAAACTAGCCAACCTTAAAATGTCATTAACTCCTAGGTAATAGGATGAGCTGGTTATAAAACAAGACGTTTTACCCTCTTTGAACCTACCACAAAAAAGTCATCCAACTGTCGAATACCGCCCAAGAAGAGAACTCTTAAAATATGATTTGCCATCAACGTCATCAAATTATGGGATATGCCTCAATATTGCTGATGTTAAAAAAATGTTTAAACATGAAAAACCGTTCATGGAGTTTGCTTTCGGTCCCGAATGGGGAAATCCACACGATCCAGATGTCTGAAGCTACTTTGGGGGAAAGGATACGTTTAGGTCTTGTTATGTGGTGTGCCTGTACCATCGGCTGCATTGGCACATTTGAAGCTGTGTGAAATGAATTTTTTAGAATTTTTATCCAAATTGAAAAATTTGCAACTTTGTTTTTTTTACAAAAGTGGAAAAACCAAAAGAGTGGATTTCTGTTACTACTTTTGGACGTGAATATCCCGGACTTTGTAACTACTCGCAGAGGTGCGTCTAACAAGCTATAGACCTATGTGCTATTTAGTTAAATGTAATTCTACTTGAATTGTAACAAAATGTGTTTAAACAACATTAGCCTACTCCAGGTACTTAAGTAAGCAGTGCAAGGTTGCTTTGGAAAGTTAATCAACTTGTTATTCCTGCAAGACCAAATGTTTAAAGGATCGCTACAACACAAGTAGATGCGAAGAAAGACTTCACTAAATACTAATTCATTTCATGAAAGGGTTGCAATTTTGGTCATCGACGAAATGAAAATTAAACGTAAGAACATTTGAATATTTATTGTAACACTGTAGTATAGCTATTTAAATTTTACATATTTTGTACGTTGCAGAAAGCATTGTGTACCGCAAAAATACAGGCAACCTAGTAGGTTATGTCGATGAAGCCAGCACGTCCTTAAGCCAACATTCTGGAACAGTTGCAACCCACGTATTAGCACTGTATCTGCGAGGTACTTAAGCATAAATAACTACATGTGCAGAAAAAAATGAATATAACAGATCTGTTTAATGCATTAATCGGGGTTACCAACAATGCAATTGATCGGCTTCTGGCGTACTTTTCCACCAAAACACTATCGACATTAAATTTGTTTTTTGTTATTATGATTGCCATATTAAAACTGGAAACTCAGTGCAACATTATAGAGTTGTGGGAATAATAGGTAAGTTGGAATATAGCGTGTTCTGAGCTAAGAAACTTGATCATGTGACGTGCTGTTGCATGACGTTTTTGCACACATTACATATATATGCGTTATGCTTCATATGAAAACCAATTATAATCTATGGGTGATGGTTTATCCGTTAACAGAAAAACGTTTGGCACCTTAGCTCAAAAGGAGAAAAAGGGACCGGGTTACCGCATGAAAAATCCTATTGATGTATAAAAGTAGTATATTAAGTATGATTTTCTTTTATCCAAATTCACCCTAATTTTTTTTAGGCACATATATTTAATTCAAGATCCACCACACTTGGTTAAATCTGTACGAAACAACCTACTGTCAACCAAAAAATACCTATGGAACAATAGTCCTTTATGCTGGGAACCAATTAAAACATTAATCACCTCTTCTCCCGCGAAGATTTCCTCACCTCACGCAAGCTCATGCTGCTCCAGTGAGCCATGAGAAGATGAAAGTTTATCTTGCTGCTCAGGTATGTTAGGCCTGATATTATCGGAAAAACAAAGGGGGTTATTTCTCCGCCCGAGTGCACATATATGGGTTTTTGATACTATTGCATGTGTATTTAAATAGTGGTAAACTGGCATTCATGTAATATAAATTGTAAGGTATTATCTTCAACTGTCGGAATTGAGTTGCAATCGAACGGGCACAAAGATCTTTCCGAGTTCATTCTTAAAATGGATTACTGGTTTGATCTGATGAACACCGGAATAAAAGATCACAAACGGAAAATGAAACCTCACATGGCACCATATACAGAGACAAATGATCAACTGCTTCAGTTTCTTAGTGACACACTTCCAGGTAAAGTCAAATTAAACAGGTGTAACTTCCCGACAAGGTGCTGGCTCCTAACACCTGTCTTAGTGAGAGGCTACAGTATGCTTAGACGGCGTCTCTTATTCAGAGTTTGAAATAACGCGTCATTGTCCAAAAAAAATGAATTTATTCGAATGATGGCGAAAACGAAAAGTCTTGAAATGACGGTTTTCTAGGGAAAAATATATGTACAATTTAATTATCACAAAAATTACTAGTTTGAGAAATAAAACCAATATTTACCAAATTGTGGCTGAACAGAAGCCAAAGCACGTCATACACATCTTCTTTATAACCGTAAATTCCAAAACATACTACCAAAAGACCGATTACCTCACGATAATGCTCATGCGGTAAAAAACGAGCGTTTTATAGTTCAGTGAAATTGTGGGGAAAAAAGGGAATACAATACCGATCTTATTCCCTAGTGACATCGATATAATATAAACAATTATTGCGACGATAAATCTTACAACAGGTCTTATCCGATATATATGATGTTAGCTCCACAATTTAAATCATTTCGCCAACAGGGTACTTTTACAGTTGGCGTGAAAGGGCGGAGAACAGACCTGACTTTTCAGAAAAAATTGTTCTTTCGAAATCTTCCGAAGAGGGCATGATAAGTACGTCAAAGGGAATGGCTGCCCTTATTAAAGATTGTTTGGGGTATGGTGCACCATACGTAATAACCAAACGATGTAGCCAAGGTGTGTAGCATTTTCCCTCAAAAGTTTTAAATTAATAAAATTATAATACTTTCCACAGCACGACCAGAATAATTCGAATCGAAGAATTCGGTCACACATCTAGATAATTGTAAATTTTGCAGATTGTTTAGAATCATATTTTGGCCACCAAAGAAGCTTGGGAAGGAGAAACACCAATCCCACAGTTGTAGAGTTTGGGTACAACTCTAATTTTATTGTATCCCGCCGCAATGTTAAAAATTCGAATGTACAATGCTTACATTAACTTGTAACATACTATTTTTATCTGGGTTGGTTCTGTACCTGAATGAAAATTTTTTTATTTTATTTTTTGTTTTCAGTTTGACTTGCTTCAGCTGAATTTTTTTTGCATACCCAAATGATACGGCTGTCAAATAAATTTTTATCAGCTGTTCTACGGTTTTTATCTTAACTGCATTGCTTATGACTAGCATCAATCCCTTCCAACAGTTTCATGCAATTGCACTTGGTTCACTAATTCTTCCAGTATAATGCTTTTGTGGGTTGGAAGCTACAAGTAAATTAAATTTTTCCGGAGCTCTGCTCAAAATTTCTGTTCCAAACTCAGACAACCCCCAAAGACCTCCTCTGTCATGCCTTTTGTAGCTTTCTGGCAGCTGACCATCGGCCAAGGACTTAATACATGTTCTGCGACAACGAAAATATTTATTCTAACTGATTTTTGTTACAAATATTATCGACTTAGCTTACTAAATTAAACTTACTTCTCTTCTAAACTCTTTGCCTTATAGAACATCTTTCTAAGTATTCCTCCTCCCATATATGCTATTATGTCTTTCTGATGTCTTGAAACAGTTTGTATTACAGCTGGTGCTTTGGTTATCTTTCGACTATTAAGTTTGGCAATAAGTAAGGGCAGCATAGTCCCCATTATAATTTTGAAATCTTGATCTCCAAATACCTAAAATATGAATTTTGAATAGCCTCACTGCTGTTATTTTACTAAATTATGTTTAGAAGGCCATTATACTTACATCTTTCCATTCAGCGAGATGACTACTCCAATCTTTTTAAAATACATTGAGTGAAATTGTTTGCAACACTTGACTACAGATTATCCAATATGAAAGTAAGTTCATCATCTGCCTTCGTTGGCAAAATAAATAAATTTCTGGGTACCCCAAACTCAATGCAGATGAATAAATTTTAATATTGAGTTTACTCAATCTGTTGTGGCTGCTCTCAATATGCAAGGCCAACCCGTTCTTTGATAGAAAATCCTTGCCACAAATCTCGCAAAGATATTTGCAACTTAGATTCACCTATATCAATGTATTAAAATATTAGTTTATGTCTATAATATTATATATACTGTAACAAACCTGGTCGTAATCTATGGTAACTAAATAAGCAGTCATAATTCCGCTACAAATTGTTTGAAAACGTTTAAGGGTAATCAAATAAACTAATTTGTTTCCGAAAACTCTAAGGCTGGATTCACACCAGAACGTCATTTTGTCGTACGTCCAACAAAAACGTTTTTGTCGTAAGCGTGTTTTTCGTTTTTTGTTTTGTGTCGATTCACACCAATAAAACGTGTTTCGGTCCGACGGTTTGTGTGAGTATGGATAAACACTTATAACTAGAATTTTATATGAAAAAAGGTAAAGACATTATAATTTTTGGTATTCGGAGTACTGTCGTCATAGGACACCAATTAACTTGGATAAATCCTATATTAGATAAACTCAACATGGTAATGGAACCTGAAAAAATCACATTTTTGAAGTATGACCACCTAACTTTTTCCTGAATTACTAAAAGACTGAAGCCAATTACAGAGAAAAACACACTTCTATATAATCAGTATTACAACCTTAAATCCTTAACAACAAACACTCTTGACCTTAATATTTTTACACTACATGGCTGCCAAAACTGTACTAGAGATGTCTCATTTTGGTTGTTCTTCTGCCAAGTTTTATACCAGAACCAACCTAAGAAGTGTGGCATAGTAATTTAAAGTGGTGCCAATAGTTTGCACTTTGACAAAAAAAACAATACCTCGGATAAATACACTGGAGGGTAAATGTATTGGTTTCATCTGTACAAATAAAACAATGACATTTGTTTTTGCTCACAGTTCATATCACCCATATAAACAAGCAGTATGGAGAGTGTTGTAGACAGAACAATGAACATGATAATTAAAATGAAAATAACTCAATTAACATCAACAATTTACTACACTGCACAAAATGGATACAGAAATGTAAATTAGTTAAATAGTGATACTAATGTAGTTTGAAAACAAAATGTTTATCGGGATGCTCACAAACCATTTGAAAGTTATGACATTTTAATAAGTAAAGCATTGTCTTGGTTATTTGTGTGCATTATTTGCTGGTTTCTTTTTTCTCTGTTATTTTGAGGCACTTCATTGTTCTGTAGCCTCTGGTATGTACTTTTCAGTTACCGGCAGTAATTTGAAGAAGTAAAATTGATATTCTAGACTTTCATTGCAAAATATTTCCATATCTGTATCAGTGTTGTAAGATGATGAACTTGAATTACTGGAACTGGTCCAGTCATGCTGTAAACACAAATGTATACCGGTGTTATTTAACATTAATATAATCCACAAGACCAAAAAATAAGTGCACAGGATGATAGGATTGATTATATTTGTTTCACTATGGTAATGCAATTATCAATGCTAGAGTACTCACGGCCTGTGGTAATCTAATAATTGCTTGGATGCAAAACTTCATTTTACCATTCAATGCAATAAAACAAAAAGTAGAATCATATATAGAACATAATCTATTTATAAATGCAACACTTTACACACTTACCATGTAATGAATTTCTCTACGAAAATTGTCTCATTCAAAACTTGACAAATAATATTCCAAGTTAACTCTTGTACAACTCAATTCATATACCGGTATGCAGAACTGGAGATTTAGGCTTATATTTTGCCAATTTAACATTCAATTCTTGAATTAGTAGCTGAAGTTTGCTTGGATCTACCATAATTCTACAGACTAAATATATATTTAACCAGTACCTATCTTCTATCGGGGAAATTTATGAGTTTAAGTACCGGTACTGGTTTTGTTCAGTTTAGGCTACACAACAGGCTTACCTGAGATGTTGAACAAGTGTTATGCATTATTTGTTAAGCTTTTTAGTCACAACATACTAAGTTTCTGATTTTAAACTAAATATATCTGTCTTGGCCAAATTTTTTATGCACTTTAGTCCATATTCACTTCAACCTAAACTCTCTAATATTATTAAAACTATTGTATTTACTTTAAAACACATTTATATCCATAGTAATAGTATATGTACTGCATATTAGCAATAAAACAATTGTATATGCTGCTATTTCACGATATTAAACTCGTCCGACAAAAAAACATGTCGTAAGAAAATAGCGCATGTTCTATTCCTGAAAAACATGTTTTTTTGTCGTACGACAGAAAACGTGTCGTTTGCGTCAAAATCGGACTGGTGTGAATCGGCGCATAAGAGACAATGCGTTCTACTTGAAAAACGTCGGTCCGACACGACAAAAACGTTTTTGTCGTTTTGGTGTGAACCCGGCCTAAATAAGTAAGTAAACAGTTTACACCGTTGTCAATGGTAGCACTTTGCCACTAGTGGCGCCAGATGACAACGCAAAACGCCCCGCTTGTTATCCTGTTAATGTAGTATCTATGGTCCAAGTAACCACGGCTCAGGATAACTTGGACCACCTATAACTTAGCAGAGTAGAAACGAATATATACAGATGGTAAAACTCAAAATAAACACTTGTTTGCATTTTTTAAAACCATTCAAATAACTGTGTGAACAAATTCAACTTAAAACATGTATTAATTATTGGTAGGCCTTATTAAACTTCATAAGTGAACAAACATTTAAAAAATAATTTTATTTTAGCCTTGAGCAATTACTAACTATATCAACTAATTAGTAAACAATGCATTACTTTACATTATACAGAAACAAAGCAACAATTAACACAATAAAACTTATTTAAATCTAAGTGCTCATCTTCAAATGTCAAATACAACAGCATTGCGCCTGGTGATTGTTGGCAGTGGTAAAATTGTTATGGTCAAAAAATCAACTATATCTCGGTCATCTTTTTCAGGCCACACATATTGGCTAGGCTAACTGTTGAGCTGTACTCTTGGTCGCAGGAAAATTATTTCGATTACTGAGCTTGAAATAACTTTTGTAATATGGCCTGCAAAAGTAACTGTACTGCTGACCCTTGACATTTCATGTTTACTTTCCTCATCAGATCACTCTAACTTTTGATCTCTAATTAATTCGATTTCCTCCACACTTGCATACTGTCCAGAAATTATTGATATCTTCTTTCCTCGTTTTTTTTTGTTAATTTTCTCATTCCTCTCCGTGCATTCGTTTAGCATGTCAATCAAGGTTGAATCGATGCTGCTGTTCATATCAGAAGAAACATCATTTGGTGAACGCTTAATCACCTTTTGGGCATTCAAAGGATAAATGCCAGTTGCCAGTTTTGCGAAATCCAGATGTAAGATTATCGTGTGCAGTTGGATTTATTTCCATCATTAGCTTGTTCGAAAGCGATAGAAATAAAGATTTTGGCGGTGACGACAGTATGGTTTGCAGTTTTAAATTTATGAACAACGTTTATCCAGTGTTATCTTTATAGGTCTAAAAATACAACACCCTATAGTTGTGTTTTATCCGTGGAGTTGGATGGAAGGCAAATAAATCGAATTGAATGCAGCTGGCAGAGATGAAGAACTTTTGTGTGGAGATAAATGAGCCTGAATTGTCACCAATTTTTATTGCTTTGTTACATGGTTTTCTTTTTGCACCCTGAAGTAGAACTTTGGTAAATCAATTTTTAAATCATTCACTATCAAACGATCTAGATTTTGAGCATGAATATCTAGTATCAGGTGGTCCCCCACAAATCCAACTATTATAAAGATTTTGTGTTTTATACACAACGTAAATTGGCAGAAGTTTTCCAGACGAAGTAGGCTACCTGTAAATATGTGATTGCCGTAGAGTGATTCATCACTCTCGGGATATTTGGTTCCACGCTTTATTTTCAGGATCATCACTTAAATTTGTCTTAACAAAATTATGTATACAATTTGGACTAATTCCTGCAAAGTTTTCTTTTAAATTCTTAAAGGGGAACTGAAGTCAATTTTAAGAATATCTAAATAAATGGAAAAAAATACGCTGATTTCAAAAATCAAATCAGTTTCTTCCAATATTTTTTGGTTAAAGAGTTATGAGCAAATATGTATTTTATTTTATGTTAGGGGATTTCCCGTATTACGTCACTGACGTTGTTGAGATTTCGTGCCTATATGCATTGTATACAATCATGTGTCAGTTTAGAGGTGAATTAGTAACAGAAGCGCCTGCAGGAGCGTTGTATTTTCGTTTTTATTATGGAGACTTAGCATAACACTTGTCATATAGTCTTACTGAACCAATGTACATGGTGACAGCTTACTTTAAGCGCGGTCATTAAGGCCTGCACGGTCCTGGACCTAAGCTGAATGCTGAGGTATACAGGTCTCGTATTTAAATGACTTTAGAATAATAAGTCTTAGCAATTTATATCATAAATAATAAAAGTGAAAACAGAATAAGAAAACTATAACAGAATGCATTAAACTGTAACTGCCAGCAATTTATAGAAATAAACCAGCCATTAGGCAAAGGCTAGACTATGCGGTGGGAAAAGCCTATTTCTTTCATGGTTTACCTTGGCTGTTTGTATAATGTTTTGCTGTTGTGTATGTGGTGCATTTAATGTCTGCTGTTATTGAAACTGAGCATTAGCCTACTGGTTGAGTATACCACTTATTGCAAAAACCAGTTAATCCACAGTTGAGTAGCTGATGTGTAGTCTGACAATAAGTACACAGCAAGCACTCAGATAAGTAAGTGAAGAATATATATAATAGATCTTTACTTAACTACCCAAATAAGTTAATAAGAATATACCACATTTCTAATTTAGTTCTTTTTATTAGATATTGTAAAATGCCTAAAGTTAAGCCACTGAGAAGGAAGAAAGAGTGATTGGAGTATATTGTTTTGCTCCAGGATGTGCAAATTCCTATTACAGCACAGGAAATTCCAATCCACCTGTGCTCTTCCATCGATTTCCTCACAACGACAAAAAACGGTTGAAGCAATGGATACAACAATGCAAGCATTCTAAACTACCTGGAAAAAGAACCGCAGTGTGTAGTGCACATATTTGTGACAAGGATTATCATAGTAAAATTGTATTTGACTCCAATGGAGTAGCCAAGATGATGAAAACAAACCACTTGGTGAAAAATACAGTTCCAACAATTTTAAATTTTTCTGATTATGATTTTAAACATAGTGATCAACCCAGTACATCAAGTGCAACTTCAAGAACTTCTTTATCCAAGTAGATAATTGAAAAATAAGGGCTTTTAGTAATGCAAGTCCAGTCTGGCTTTATTTTGTGCACAAATGCATGTACATTCATGCAGCATAAACATTCTTGCGGTGTGTCCATAAGAATACAGTTTTTGCAACGGCACCAAGTCATGTCAATAGGTAATGTTTCTAAATAAACATTTTCTTCTATGGGGCTTGCATCTTCAAAGATACTTTCAGACGTTTTCCTTGGTTCAAACGCACATGACTAAATTTGTGTTGTTTTATTGTGTACAATAAAACTTCTTTCATCCATGCCAGAATGCTGAAAACTGTCATCCATTTTAGTGTTACAACATTAACTTAAATTTACTCTAGAAATGAAGAAAACAAAAGAAATTTGTTAAAACTTCTATGCATATGTATACCAAATCTCTCACACTCTCAGTTTGTAGCCTAGGGGTTGATAACAACATTGCTAGTCTACGTTGCAGATTATGGCTATATATTGAAAAGCAACAATCATGAAAGAAATAGGCTGTTCCCACCGCATAGTCTGATCTTTGATTGATGGCTGGTTTATTTCTATAAATTGCTGGCAGTTACAGTTTACTGCCTCCTGTTCTAGTTTTCTTGTTCTGTGTTCACTTCTATGACTTATGATATAAATTGCTAAGACTTATTATTCTAAAGTCATTTAAATACGAGACCTGTATACCTCAGCATTCAGCTTAGGTCCAGAATCGTGCAGGCCTGAATGAGCGCGCTTAAGGTAAGCTGTCACGCGGGTACATGGGTTCAGTTAGGCTATATGACAAGTGTTATGCTAAGTCTTCATAAAAAAAACAAAAATACAACGCTCCTGCAGGCGCTTATGTTACTAATTCACCTCTAAACTGGCACATGATTGTATACAATGCATATAGGCACGAAATCTCAACAACGTCAGTGACGTAATACGGGAAATCCCCTAACATAAAATAAAATGCATATTTGCTCATAACTCTTTAACAAAACAATATTGGAAGAAACTGATTTGATTTTTGAAATCAGCGTATTATTTTCCATTTATTAAGATATTCTTAAAATTGACTTCAGTTCCCCTTTAAAATAGTCGCAAAAACTTTACTGTTTACTTCAGCTGCGCTTCTTTTAATATTTTCGGCAAATCGTGTTGTTAGCTGTGGATGCCGCCTCATGAACTGATCAACTGTTCCTTGCATATTATATTTAAATCAAGGTTTACATACCCCTTTTTGATCCAAAACACCCTTTACTATTTGCCTTAGATCTAGGTTATCTATAGAATAGCCCCAATCACATATTACATTTATTTGTTCTATAATCGTTTTTAGTCGTCGTGCAAGGGTGCGGCGGGGTTTTTGTAAATTTCTGCAGCCTGTCTATGAGAAAGGCCATTTTTGATTGCGGTTAAGGCTGCTTCTAAAAAATCCAAGTAATTCCTAGAAGAAGGCTTTCTCTTACGAACTCTTGGCATGTTTAGTACAAAAAATCTTACTTCCGCTTTAAAAAATATTTAAAACTTTATTACTAGGTTATAGTTAAATAAAGTTTTCAATATATATTTTAAACAACCTTCAAAATGTCAAATTATGTAAAGTTTATTAACTGTATCTATCAACCGCCTGATTAAAAAACAGCCTCTATGTTATAACTGTTTTGTAACAATTTATTATTTATCTTTTTTATGTTTTGTATTAATTCATTATTTATCTATAACAATTGTGTTTGTTTGGACAATGCTTATTATCTTATAACTTAAAGTTGAGCACAATACGACATTATAAATGTAGTCAAAGTGTAGTAAACACGTCTGAGTAGCTATGGTCTGTAGCGACCTTATGTGTTACATAAGATTTTACGATCCCATCACTTTGCCTATATAAGTTTATTTTACTTTTACTCGAGAGTCAAAATAGCGCGTAGGGAATCGCAGATCGCATCAGGTGTTGTAACCGGCTTACCTGGGGCCTACCAGAAACAATGTAGCGAAATAGGCAGCGATCTGCAACGGCTCCCTACAGGTCTTTAGTTACCTGTGTCGTATCAGTGACTAGAAATGCTCATACCTCTCTAACCTCTTTTTATTAGGTGACTGAAACGTTTAGTCTACAAATTGAAACGAGTAACGAGTTAAAACAAGATGAAAGAGATGTGGCGAGATTTTCTAAAATTAAGGCTCAGCACAGATAAACCTATCCTGATCAAAATTGTTTGGCCTAAAAGGCTGTTCAAAAAATTAATGAATAAACGTTCTTATAAACCAGATTATTATGCAAAAATAACAGCAGTCTTATTGAATGAAAAATACAATTCTAGAATTCACAACAATGTGTTGTTTGCAAATTGCTGGAGTGAAACTGAATTTATTAAATTTTAATTGGGGACAAATTTAACTGCTTTTGATTGTAACACAAAGCCTTTCTGAAAAGCGGTCCTGTCATTTTTATGGTTATATAGTTAAGGTACCCATTTTTAAAGATGTAAATTAGACAGTATACAATTGTCCTCCTGTAAACAAATTATAAAAATAAAACATTTTTCGGTTTTTGTTATATATTATGGATGGCATATAAGCATATTTACTAAAAATATTAAATATAGGCTATTATTAACAAACAAACATCCAAAATTAATAACCCTGTGCCTGGACCTAGTAACCCTGATATACGGTACCCAACCGAGCTAATCGTTCGGACACACCTGTTTTTCATTAATCATCAATTTCCCTGTCTTGGTATAGCAGCTGCTTTCGCAACAAACACCGGGTACAGGCCCGGTGCTAGGAACCGCGGGGCCCAATTAGAAATGAGATGGCGGGGCCCCTACTCTTCATAGCACAATTTATGGGTGTTTATATATCATAAAATACATACCAGTACATACAAACTACAAAAATAGACATTTAATACTTGCTATAAAACAAATTAAAAGTAATGTGGATGCTTATTTACGATATAGTGTTTTACTTCTTAACATACATACATATATATATATATATATATATATATATATATATTTTGTTTAGCAACCATATTCATTATGACGTTACAGGCAGACACAGAAATATAAATTTGACTTAGTCACGATGCATAACAAATTAATATTATAAGAAAGAATATTAGTTCACTTTTTATTTTACGTTTCAGTAGTATTTTAAACCTCGTAATACAGAAAGACCCCCGCTAGCGCGGGGCCCCTTCAAGGTGCGGGGCCCAATTTGATCTAATCGTTCAAATCGCCCTAAAACCGGCCCTGACCGGGTAGCAATCGTACTAAGTGAAATAACCGGCCCAAAGGACCTATGTCCGGTCGTGTGGTCAAAAATTTAATGCGTCCGATACATAAAACCTTATACAAAACGGACTTGATGACTGTTGGAAACCGCCTGATTTAACAGCCTTAACTACTTGTAAAACACGTGATGTCGTGTTCGGTCATTCTCTTTTTTTATTACGAGTAGTGTTGACGCGCGTGAGTCGCCTGGTAGATGTAATACACATAGTCAATATCAAAATCAATCGTCTTGTGTGATCTATTTGATAAAGGTACCGCAAGGTTATAATAAGGAACCGAACTTTTTAACAATGACGAACCCATTAGGTGTTCGGAACCTACCCAGGTAAAATATTCTGTATAAATCTTGAAGCTTACTGTTTAAATACTTGATTTATTTAATATCTCACACACAAAATATGATATATTCAAGTATGTATCATTTTATGTGATCCACAAAACAAAAAGATGGTTTTATAACATTTTTATATAATCTTTTCCGAAGAAGAAAGCAAACTATAATAATAAGATGAATATCAAAATCGTGAGTTTTAAATACCGAAGATAAATGTCATCTAAAATGAATAAACGGTCGCTGTAGAACAATTAGTAAGTTTAAATCACATTTATCTTATCCAGACATAGATGATTCAATATACATAGCAGTGAAACATTCAAAATGGTTACAATACATCATTATTAGTATTCCACTTATCTCATATTGTCGGGGCCTTTACGTTTAGCAACAGATAAACTTCTTCCAAGAAGAATACGTACAGCAAGGTATATTTTATTTAGCATTCGTTTTAACATAAATAAATGTACATGGATTTTCTCTTGTTGCATTAAAGGGCAGTGTACTCCAGCAATTATCAGTTTGCACACAATCTGCCCACCCTACAACAAAAGCGGTTTTGGCCGACAAACATTAGCAGCAATAATTATTGTTAAATGTTAAGGTTTTTTATTGTATGTTTGTGCCCAGCTAACCAGTTACCACCAAGAACGTTATTGGTCTAGAAGAAGCCTGATCTTTTCCAAAAACGGTTTTTTTTCTTGTCCGGCTTCGCTGGTTCTTCTGCAAAAGGAACGTGAGATAATATCTCAACCATTTGTCTTTTCCTGTTTCGCGTAGAACTACAAGCCTAAAGGTGGCAGATCTAAAACCACCCATTCTAAAAATCCGTTTTATCATAAGGCAAGAAAGACACTTAGCGGGTGCTATCATATTCCAGTGAAATGACAGGTTAAGCAACTATTAAGGGGTTCGACCTTTTTACTACACTGCACTAACATAAACAAATTTGCACACGTGGTTCTACCTTGAATATTATTAAGTGAAAATGCAGAAGTTGAAAACGACGAAGCTAAAATGTCCTCAACACTTGTGCTTCCTGGTGTGGCAGATGCATTGAAATCATCTTGTGCTTGTAAACGTCGATGATGGTTGCCTAAAGATGGTTCCGGGCCATTTGGGAGAGCTTTGGACTGCATCCTTGGCAAGGTGTTGCTTCTAGCTTGATCTCGTGGTATTATTGCGTAGTGGTAACCCTGCGCCAGATCTGAAAAGAAGTCATATAACAAAAAAATTATCTTAAAAGTAGTGTGCATTGACAGCAAGCAAAACAGGTATAAAAATGTGAAAAAAGAGCCTCTCATATACATCATTTATTTTCACATTATCTATTAAAAATGGTTGTTATACGTAACTTAAATCCTCACCAGTTGTATTGGTGCTCTTTGAAACAGTTCTGTTGCTTCTATGATCTGAGATCGGGGCTTTCGAAGGTGGTACGTTCGGTCTGTGAAATTCATAGTTAGCACAAAGGAAATATTTTTTGCTAAATCATTGTTACGCCCTTTTTGATCCTATTAGCTTTGGAAAACTAAGATGTAAATTTTGGCTACCAGGGTATTGGTTTTAAAATTCAAACCAGTTATATTTCATACACATGACAAAATTTCCTTTGTGTGAAACCATAGACACAAGTTTTCAATTAAAATGTCATAATCCAATATAAATTAGTCACTAGAACGCATTCAAGGGTAAATTCTATTTAGAAGTAACAAACCGTGCAGATGAACGACCATATTCGGAATTTCTTACATTGTCCATTTGAGTTGGTGGTCCTGTTGTATCTGCAGAAAACAGATTAGAATTCCCACAACATATTGTGGGATTATTGTAACGTATCAAGCACACCTCTCACTTCCACGTACACATATTCCGGTATTTCACAAGTATCACCGACACTGGTCTTGGTGGGTTATTAAGATATTTATCTTAACCATTTGTCAGTTTGCCCTGTATTGGGTCGAAGTACAAGCCTGAAGATGGCAATTTCGAAACCACCCACTCCATATTCGGTTTTATTATAAGGCAAGACATTTAGCGGCTGTCAGATCCCAGTAAACTAAAAGGTCAAGCATTTGTTAAGGTCTTTTACCATATTTGCATAAACAAATTTGCACACGTGGTCCTACCTCGAATATTATCAAGTGAAAAGGCAGAACTTGAAAACGACGAAGCCAAAATGTCCTCATCACTTGTGCTTCCCGGTGTTGTAGATGCATTAAAATCATCTTGTGCCTGTAATCGTCGATGGTGGTTGCCTAAAGATGGTTCCGGGCCATTTGGGAGAGCTCTCGATGGCATCCTTGGCAACGTGCTGCTTCTAGCTTGTTCTTTTGTTATTATTGCGTATGGGTATTTATATGGCAGATCTGAAAAGTAAGAAGTCCATTTAATAAAAAGTATCTTGAAAATTGTTAAGACGATGACTATTTGTGCTGGTAAGTCTTTGGCCAAATGGGAGAATATAAACGACAAAAGACAAAAGCCTGTTTTTGAAGATATATATAAAATAGTACATTTACGAACATCTACAACAATTTAATAAACATTAACAAATACATTATGCAGACACGCAGCCGTCAGCTTATATTTTTAAATGTTCAAATTTATGTCTTGTGAACCACGTCAACACTTTCGATGTGTGCACGAACCACAAATCGCCACGTCTTTGTATTTGTATCGATACGCTTCATGTTCTTGCCTATATCAGTTACTTTATTCGCAGAAATAAGAAACCATTGTTCATGGTTGGGATATTTCCTATTGTTATAGTACACATTTATCCACGAGTATGTCAGCAAAATGCCTTGCCAGCAGACATAACCGACTTAACTAGCGGACGGTTTGATGAGGTTACTGTTCAAATGGAAGACACAAACTTGCAATATGCGGACTAAACCATTCTTTTGCAAGGCAATACTATCCTATAATGCGGTGGTTTAAAGTTTTAACAAAATTTAGCAAAAAAACCTTTTTTAACAAAAACCTTTCCATCCACGTTTATAAATTGGCTGTTTTTAAACACCAAGCAAAACTGATAAAAACGCGACAGAACATTCTCTGATATACATCATGTAATATCATATTATATATTAAACATAGCTGATATAGGTCCTCACCAGTTGCATCGGTACTCGTTGAAACAGTTCTGGTCCTTCCATGATCTAAACTCGGGGCTTTCGGAGGCGGTTCGTTCGGTCTGTGAAATGCATAGTTCACATAAAGTGACAAACAGTTCTTGCTAAACCACTTTGACGCCTTTTTGGTGCTTTAATTCTATTAGCTTTGGACAGCTTAGATATATACAACCTTTTGGCTGCCAGGCTTTTTGTTTTGAATTCCAAATAGTTTTCTTTGATACATATATTCATTATATCTACATGTAATCATAGACACAGGTTTCCCATTAAAATTTTATAATCCAAAACAGATTTGTCACCAGAACGCAGTCCGAAGTGAATTCGATTTAGAAGTAACTAACCGTGCAGATGAACGGCCATATTTGGCATTTCTTTCATTGTGCATTTGAGTTGGTGATCTTGTTGTGTCTGCAGGAAATAGATTAGAATTCCCGCAATATATTGTTGTATTATTCCAACGTATCAAGCACACCTCTCACTTCCACGTACACATCTTCCGGTATTTCACAAGTATCACCGACACTGGTCTCCGTGAGATCGCGGATCGTTTTGTTCAGTGCCTCCAAGGTGCCGTGTAGAGCCTTGATGGTCTAAATAACCAGTGGAGTGATATTACGCCGGTTCAAAACTAATCCCGCACTATCTCACATCCCATATCCGGAAACATGGTATATCATGGTTAGAGCTTCATTGTTCAGGCAAAACGTTGTCAACCCATCGTAATAGCCCCTGTAACCTCATATTGAGTTTTAGTTATTACACATGATATTTGTCCGTACTCTTTCGGTTATTTTCCCATCAAACTTGTGGTTTGTGTAACTTTATTGATATACAGTAATGATGAAGGGCCTATGCATTATGTAATCAGAGGGCAGTTCTCTAATTAACGCCTGGTTTATAACATGTTGCCAAAACTGTTCGGACACAATGGAAATTAAAGTTTCCAATTAATCATATTATAATCCCACTTACTTCGTACTTTTAAGTAATTACCTCCCCTAAGATCTACGTATAAAAAATAATATAATAAAGAATATCGTGAAAAGTGTTATATTACTAATTGTTAGCGAGTATAAGTGTAAAATGTTAGTTTGTGTTTCAGTCTACATTTTAATAAACTCGGCGTCATTATATTACCTGATTCACTTTTAAGTGCAGCATGACATTTTACACGTATTTTATGATTGAGGTTAGAATGGGCCAACGAACTTACGTTATTTCTATTCGCCAGCTGCGATTGTAGATTCTTTATTTCAAATTGCATCGCGACTTTTTCCTGTTTGTAAACAGACATAGATTATAGCGATGATTATTATAAGTCAAATAATTTACATAAACAATTAACATCACAGTGTTTATATTAAACTTGACTATAAAATCAAGTAAATTTTAATATTGGAGTGTAGTTTATTTACTGAGGAATGCTTTCTCGCCCATCGTCGGGTAACCGGAACTATTGCATTGTTGTGAGTGATTCAAACCTTTCTTCACATTAGTAGAACCCATCATTCCACCGGAATCAAACGATGTCCGTTAAATTGCCCAAGTCTAAAAAGCTTGCAAATTTCGAACCTACAAACTTTCGGCTAAAATGCGATGCAATAACCAACTGAACTATTCGGTCGGATTAATACAGAATTACTTTTTAACTTACCCTATCCCACTTCTGCAGTTGTTGATATCTTATGTTTCTGGCCTGGTAATTAAACATATAGGTTGTTAGCTAACATCACACTACATGGTATGTTTGGGTGAAAGCGCTCACCAACTCGTTCTTATAAACTTCTCGGCAAAGATCGGAATTTTCAAAAACATTTCCTTCTTCGAGTCGTTTTAATTCCAATTCAACTAGTTGGTCAATATCCATTGTCGTAAATATAAAGTACTGAACTAATCCGGTTTGCAAAAGTAACACTTTAACTAAGAGTTCGAACTGTCTTTCGTCAGTTTAGTATTGCTACTTTTGTCTCGTATGCTGCGAACTTAGCCAAAGTCTGGGTGTGTCCGAGACTATAAATGTTGCGTAATGTTGCAACATGCCCCATTCAAAGCTATTGACGCGTGGAAAGGGGTTTTACGTAATTCACAATGATTGTTATTAGTTCCGCATTTAACATGTTAAGTTTATTGAAAAAACTTTTTGCGAAAGAATATGAATTTATTTTACATTTTCTTATAATATTTCCACATACGTGAATAGCCGTTGCCGTGTGTCCTGTTTTAGTTTGGCCGTGGCGTGGCCCTGTATAAATATCAGGAAAGATTTAACCTGATTGGCCATCTTTTTAGGTTAATCACTCTCGAGTTGGACTGTGGTGTATATTAGTGAGACATTTCCTTTAGTTTAATTAAAACTCAAAACGTACGCCGACCGTGGTTATATTATGTGTATGATTTTGTTCTTTATTAAGTCTCAATTTAAATGCAATAGATCTATTAACCCACTATGTTCAGTCAATGTCCGCTAAGGGCCTTGACCAGGGACACAAGTAAATAGCGAGCGGCGACCCGTTTCAAATCTCTAACCCTTATTCTGAAAAGCGACGCACTTACCCACCAAGATATTCAGATAAAACTAGTTAAACAAACAAAATCTACCTAAATCTGTTTGTTTACTCTCTCGCATGACTAAGTAGGGTTATAAGTGGCGCAACTTTTTTACGACCACCATTTGGTATTTACCTGGTGATGTAAGTAAAGCATTGGAGACAAACGAAGCGAAAAGACAATTGTGAACAAGTTCCTCATTTTGTATAGCGCATTTTGCCAGCAAAGACAAGTTCGCGAGTTCTCAAGTTCTTACACTGTTAAAGTAGTAGTTGGATTCAAACTGGATTAAACGAAACAACATTAAACGACGATGGATATTGACCAACAGGTCGAAGTGGAATTAAAACGACTCGAAGATGCAAATATTTTCCAAAATCCGCAGCTTTGCCGAGAAGTCTATAAAAATGAGTTGGTGAGCACTTTTATAGAACATACTACTTTTATTTTAGCTAACAAGCTACGTTTTACAGGCCAGAAATATTAGCTACCAACAACTTCAAAAGTTAGACATGGTAAGCAAAAATAAATTACTGTATTAATTAATTTATTTTATTTGTAAATTAGGGCAACGGGGACTGTGGGTAGGTTGGGTACTTGTGTTTATTTCCGTGGTAAATAAATTTAGAGAGGGTTATGACAAGGGAAAGAGTCAACTTACCGATTGTTTCCACCATCAGACGAACAGTGTGTTAAATACAATTAAGATATTCTGTGTTCAACCCAGTAAACCACTGGGTTCAGGTAACCTGTGTTAAGTGCTTGGCACAAAGACACACAACCGACTTGTAAGCGACCTTTAACTCCGGTGCGCTACAAAGCGCTGTAGCTCATACTGTGAGCGAGTTTATTGCAATGATTGAACGATATGTAAACAAACTATGTTCTTGCGCCATCAACATATGTTAAAAAATTAAGAAAATAAGCTAACATTTGGTTGATTTAGGATAATAAGTTTCCGTGACTTTACCTCGCGTATGTTTCCATTTTAAGAGATTGCGACAGAAACGTTCACGCTTGACAAGTTCGGACATTCTTTGTCCACAATTATTGTCAATATTTAGAAATCGTTTATGGTATAAGGTCTCAAAGGCAATGTTTAATTAAAGCTTCAAACACGACCTGCCGCTACCAACTTACCCAAATAACCTTGACAGTGTCCAGTTTTAACTCCATATTTCGACATTTAGGACTAGTGACATTATTGTTCACGATTTTTGTATTTGATCGAAAAGAAAGTTCCAGGTGTGTGCACATTAAAACCCACAGCTGAAATGGCTGATTGGTGTGGTTTAAAATACGGTTTAAAACCTACCCCAATTCTTTTTGATTTTTTAGAGAATTTTAGCTAAAACCATCCAGACAAGCCAAAATAACCCCCATTATTTGGTAAGAAGTCCAAGGGGAGTTCCCCAGGTAAAAACCTAGGGAACTCTGTTGCGCCAATACAAAAATTCATACAAATCTTATCTTTCGAAACAATAAGTATCTTTAAAACTACGGTGTGGTATATATACATTGGGTCCAGTATTAGTGTGTGTACATTTTTAACTGCGAAACCTTGTTTATAATGTATGGTCAATATAATTATCTGTTATAAATATATATATGGATTTTTAATTGGGTTGTTTGGCTATTAGGTTTCGTGATATACTTTTTGTGTCATCTTAGGATATATTTTATTTTGGTCCACTGCTATTTTCTGTGCTCATTTTCCTTCAATTTGAATCCCAAAAAGCAACATCTAATTTGTTTTCGAAGTTATAAAACTGGGCTTTTTGTTATTTCCAACGTAGTTTGTACTCTAACACATTACTTGGTTTAGTAGGTCGGATAGTAAATCGGATTTCTGCTTGAATAATTAAAAAAAACTACATGATAATTTGAAAATATACTTTTATACTGATTGGTCAACGAGGTTAACACAAATACTATGATCAACTGCTTATATAGACTATTTTACTTTGCTTATCTATGTCTGTTCACAAACAGGAAAAGGTCGCCATGCAATTTGAAATAAAGGATCTACAATCGCAGCTGGCGAAGAGAAATAACGTAAGTTCGTTTGCTCATTTATAAAGCGCAGTCAACAAGACATACTTGATCGTATATCAACTTGTATGATACGCTTAAGCTAAATAGGCCTACGGCCTTAATTTGTTAGCTTTATAGCTAAGTGCGTCGACTTTCAGCTAAAGGGCTTCAAAACTAATTGCCAGCTAGTCGTATTTTAAAGAAGTGACGACTGTTGACAACACAATACATGGGTTGCATTAACTGCATTGAGTTATTGCGCCGTAAACGTCTTGCGCAAAGGATGTGTTTTGTAAGACCTGCAGGGTTTGTGTTGAGTCAAGCTCAATATCAATTCCCTGTGTTGAGTCAAGCGTAATATCAATCATGGTTGTTCTACAATCTACTAGATTATCAGGGCTCTACACGGCACTTTGGAGGCACAAAGCAAGACGATCCGCGATCTCACGGAGACCAGTGTCGGTGATACTTGTGAAATACCGGAAGATGTGTACGTGGAAGTGAGAGGTGTGCTTGATACGTTGAAATAGTACACAATATTGTTGCAAAAATTATAATCTATTACCTGCAGACACAACAAGCCCACCAACTCAAATGCACACTGAAAGAAATGCCAAATATGGCCGTTCATCTGCACGGTTAGTTACTTCTAAATCGAATTCAATCTTGACTGCGGTCTGGTGACTAATTTGTGTTGGATTATGGAATTTTAATGGGGACCCGTGTTTATGGTTTCATATAATTAATATATGTATAACAAAAACAGGTTTGGATTTTATTACTGACAAGCCAAAACTGTTAGATCGTAGTTGTACATTTTTTCCATATTAAAGCTATTAGGATTAAAGCCCCAAAAGGCGCCAGACTAGTTTGACAAAGAAATATTTGTCCCTTCATGTTAAACATGCAGACCGAAAGTACCGCCTCCGAAAGCCCCGATCTCAGATCGTGGAAGGAACAGAACTGTTTCAACAAGCACCGATGCATCTGGTGAGGATTAAAGTTACGAATACCAACTATGCTTAAACGTTTTTTTCGGGATTCACTCGATACGGCTGTGCAAACCTTGTCATAATGTTAGCATTTTATTTTTTAAATTAACTTACTTTTAATATTTATTTCTTTAAATTACACAAATTGTATCATAGCCCGGCTGTGGACACGAGGTGTGATAGGATTGTTACCCACAAGGTACACAAAATAATTGTAAAACAGCCATTTCAGAATAGGATAGGATATTCATATTTAACCCCGTGAATGGGAAAACCTAGTTGGTAGGAAAGAAGTACGGACGTGTGGCCGAATGGTTAAAGCATTCGAAATATATTGCGACTCTTATATAAAATGATCTAGTGACGAGTCGTTCATGGCTTCGAAACTTGGCTCAGATTAAAAAAAAGATTATTAGGAATGTAGGTAAAAGTGTAACTTTATTAGGTTGTATTTTCAAGAACCGAAAATAATGTGAAATGCTGTTCTGTCGCATTTTTATATCAGTTTTGCTTGGTATTCGCCAACAGCCCAATAATGAACGTCGATGGAAAGGTTTATTCTATAAAGTTTCTAAGGCATTATGGACGGCCATTTTGATTAAACCTATAAACCATCGCAGTATAGAATAGCGTTGCCTGACTGAAGAATAAATAGTTCAGTCCGCATATCACAAGCTGGTGACTTTCATTTGAATAGTAACATGATCAAAACATCCGCTGGCTTAGTCGGTTAGGTCTCTTGGTAAGACATTTTGCGGACATGCTCGTGGATTAATTAATGGGTTGTATTATAGCAATAGGAAATATCCTAACCATGAACAATATTTTCTTAATTATGCGTATAAAGTAACTGATACAAGTACGAACACAACGCGTTTCGCTACAGATAAAACTTGAGACTGATTGACTGTTCCAGCTCAAATACAGGGTGCTGTTGCATGATACGTAAATCTGAACATTTAAATCAACGCTTAAAGGTCGACGGCTTTATGTATGCATAGCGCATATGTTGTATATATTAAACTGTCCTTTGTAGATGTTAGAAAAACCAATAACTAAGGTTTATCCTATTAAAACGGGACAGAGTGTTTCTCACTGTCGTTTGTATTCTTTCATTTCGCCAAAGACTTAGCGAAACAATCAGTGTACGGGATGTATATGTTGGATGGTACGTTGCAATTTTACTAAAAAATTATCTTCTTTTTCATATGATTGACACCCTTTGCAATATGGACTTCTTACCACATTATCTTTCTTATAGATCTGTCACAGCGTTCCCCATTCACAACAATAGCAAGAGAACAAGCTAGAAGCAGTACGTTGCCAAGGATGCAATCCAAAGCTCTCACAAATGGCCCGGAACCATCTTTAGGCAACCACCATCGACAATTACAAGCACAAGATGATTTCAATACATCTACTACACCGGGAAGCACAAGTGATGAGGAAATTGCAGCTTCGTCTTTTTCCCGAGAGTCGTTTGATTCTCGTAAGTCTAAATGGGACTTAAGTTAACTTTATTATGCTTGACTAATAAAAGAAAAAAAAACAACTACAAAACGTGACAGTGGCTACATTATTAATATTTTTTTAGAATAGTATAGAATACTAGTGTTTATCACCAAGAACACTAATCAACAGCCAGCGATCTAAAACCTTTCAGCAGGCAGTTTTGCTACAAGACCATCTTAAATAATAAAGCAAAAATTAAACTTTTTTTTTTGTTGCAGCAGAGGAACCAGCGAAACCTTCCAAGAAAAAGAAATCAAATTGGAAAACGAATTTGAAATTTTACCGTCAATATGGTAGATACTGAGCAAATTTTCTTAGGCTGCTTGATTACTTCACACCGCTACAATATTGCACTTATGAGTGTAATATTAATAATCATACAGAGCATTCGTGTACATTCGCTTAAGATTTATTGGGAAAGTGCCAAACCTCAAATAAGGAGCGGCTGGCTATTATATTTTTTTCCAATGGCCACATATTGAGTTTTGTATGTGTTTTTAATTTTTTTCTCCTTAAGCTATAGTTATTTGTACCGGAGTACAAACAAAGGGGCAAAATAACCGCTATTTTATTAAATTGCTATAAAAAAGCCAGAGATAAAAAGTCACATAAATATCCGATTTTATCCATAAAAGTAAAATAAACCTTTTTACCCGTAAACACCCCCTGAGATATCGTATCTACTTAAAGAATTTAAAATAAACAAAAAATGTAAAAAAAAGGCCAATTAACCATCTTTAACCGGTTCCTGGTGAATCCCTACAAACCCGGCCCCTATTATATCAGTCATCATTCTGCTGCATATCATTCTACTGTAAATTACTATACAAACACTAAAATTGTTTAAACAAGTTAACACCTAACAAAATGTGCATTACTTAATTTAGCGTAAAAATGTTCTAAATAACCTACTTTATTCAAGGAAATAGATCACGAATTTCAGTTAGTTATTTCCCTAAAAATGCGATGTTCGAGCAGTTGAGTTTAATCAGCATAATTATTAAAAAAGCATCCATTAAAATGTAATGAGCTGTAATTGTGGTAAGAAGATGTTCCTTGTTAACCTAAAAAACAAAATGGCCGATCGGCATAATCGGTCAAGTGAGTTTAGACTGAAGGGGTTGTGCAACTCAGTTAAACTTTTATGGATGTTAGCTGTCATGGTCTCGGGCGTTTTGAATCTAATCACAATATAAACGTCGTTAGCAGAAGGGATTACCCACTGTTAAAGAAACGAACTATATACAGCGTGTATACAATCAATTCTGTTTAAATTGGCGATACATATGGTTCTGCTTTGGACAAACCAATAAATTATAGCATCATATAGTGTTGTTTACCACTTTTTGATCGGCAAATTGTTTGTTCTACTATTAATGACTTATGTTGTTTACTGATTTATTTGTACATTTAATTTTTCGTTGTAAATATTGCTAGGTGTATATAAAGTTGTTATTTTCAATATTGCATGCTGCATGTATAATAAACTTAAATGTTTAAATTAAGAAAAAAAACATTGTAATTTTATTTCGTTTAAGATTTCTTTTATCTTTCGTTGGTTCGTTATGTGCATTAGGACACAGCTGACTAGCAAGCAAGCAGTTTCGAAACTTCAGTCGAAAGACGACACACTTGCAGTCAAGTTATTTATTCACACTGTTTGTACTAGAGACATGAAAATATGCTATTTAAACAGGATAAGATATATTTCGTTATTCGCGTGAATGGGAAAACGGTTGGTGGTTATCACGTGGGTAATCTACTGATTACCGCGTGTCCAGCACCGTCAAACAACCGGAGCTATTTCTGTGTATTGTGTAATAATTAGTAGAACCATCAATTTACTGTGCCTTGCCCAGGGACACAACCGACTAGCACGCGATCGGTTTCTTACTTGCTGTAACGTTCCGAGTTACGTGGGTTTTTGGTTTAATATGCACCAAAGTTGTGTTAATTATCATCTGTGTTAAAAATAAAGTGTCTCCAAAGACATGTTGCGCTTTAACTCTACTCCAGGACCACAATAAGCCTTTTTACATGGTCAAGTTTTGCGAGTTAACTCACATCGCTAACCCGGTTAAATTTGACGCACACATTGCGTCATCACGGTGCAGTGATTATGCGGGTTTTCCTAACTCGCTCGTGCATGGTGGGTTAACTCGCATTCGTCATTTATTTGGATACCAGCATCTGTAGGTAGGTTGTTTAATGTTTCGAGTTATGCTTGGGATGACTGAAGTGAAATTACTTATTTTGTATATACAGCGTGTATACAATCAATTCTGTTTAAATTAGCGATACATATGGTTCTGCTTTGGACAAACCAATAAATTAGCATCATATAGTGTTGTTTACCACTTTTTGATCGGCAAATTGTTTGTTCTACTATTAATGACTTATGTTTACTGATTTATTTGTACATTTAATTTGTCGTTGTAAATATTGCTAGGTGTATATAAAGTTGTTATTTTCAATATTGCATGCTGCATGTATAATAAACTTAAATGTTTAAATTAAGAAAATAAACATTGTAATTTTATTTCGTTTAAGATTTCTTTTATCTTTCGTTGGTTCGTTATGTGCATTAGGACACAGCTGACTAGCAAGCAAGCAGTTTCGAAACCTCAAAACTTCAGTCGAAAGACGACACACCTGCAGTCAAGTTATTTATTCACACTGTTTGTACTAGAGCAGGGGTCGGCAACCCCTGGCACGCGTGCCAAAGTTGGCACGCGAGACGTTTTCTCATGGCACGCCAAAAAAATGACACACATTTAAAAACGTAGTATATAATCATGTTTACAAAAAAAAATTACCAAAAAAAGTAATTTTAGTCAAAAAGAAAACGATGTAATTAAAAAAATTAAGTGCGTTGCATTTGAGTTCTGTACCAACGTAATATGGTCATTGGATAGTTGCTCTCTTGAAGTTCATGGAAAAAATTACTAAGTAGCACGTGGAAGGTTTGTTACGACATAGACAGATCTTTGATTTTGCCAATCCTTGATCTCGCACAACTAAAATCATGATCAGGCGCCCTGCACGTGATTACTAATTGTTTAAAATGGGAAAACATGTGACGTGCGAAATAAAAATAGAACACATTTTTATAGTGTTTAACAACGAGCTCTCTGCCTAAAAAGTCCAAAATATAACTTATGGAATAATGGCCTCTTCTAAAAAACTCAAATTAGACGTAAGATCTTTCCAAGAATCCTGGACATTAGATTTTGGGTTTGTTTCTCGGGATGACCGAGCTGTATGCGCCCTTTGCTGTCAAAATGTCGTTTGCCGAACTTCAAGCCTAAAAAGACATTTCGAAACAAAGCACGAGAAATCTTTTAAGGACGACGCAGAGAAGAGAGAATTTCTCAAAAAAGCAGTATCACGCTATGTTAATAAGTTCCTTTACTTATTATAACCTTGCGGTACCTTTATCATATAGATCACACGATACGATTGATTCAGATATTGACTCTGTGTATTACAACTAACAGGCGACACACGCGCGTCAACACTACTCGTGATAATAAAGAGAATGACCGAACACGACATCACGTGTTTAACAAGTAATTAAATCAAGCGGTTTCCAACATCCTCCTTTCTGAGGCAAAAACACAAACGTTTGAAACAACATAGTTACACAAAACTTAATCATGGTACGCTATGGAGAATGTCATGTACATTTAAGTTTGACACACAAATACTGCACATTATAATTTTGGACTAAACATAATCTTTTAACCATGCCGGTTGTCTATGTACTCTTTGTGGTCTGTAATTATAACCATGAGCATTAGGTACTGTTGATGGGTTACTATGTATGTCAGGGTTTACATTATAGTGTAAATAATCATCAAAACAAAAATCAGATGCTTTATCCAATCGAATGTGAACACGGTTACGCTTGTAAATGACATTTTGATCAGATCTAACAAGGTAAGTGCGCGTTCCAATTTTCTTTTGTACACTTCCTTTCATCCATCCCTTTCCTTTCGGGATTTTGAAAATAAATTTTCTGGCCAACATGCAATGTGCTCAAAGGTTTCGCCTTTTTGTCATAACAGCGCTTTGTTGTCTGCTGTTGCTTCTTTCTTTTATGAAAGTCAAAGTTCTTGGAGGTTCTTGTGATGGTAGGTATAATAGACCGTGTTGACCTGCCAAACATAATCTCCGCAGGACTAGAATTTGTTCCTTGTCTGGGTGTGTTTCTCATCTCCAGCAAAGCAAAATATTGATCAGAGTGATCACTTCTTGTCCTTTTCAGCATGCTTTTAATAATCTTAACAGCTGATTCAGCTTTTCCATTTTCTCTTTGGTGACCAGGAGAAGAGGTTATATGTGTAATTCCCCATTTCAGCATAAAGTTCTTAAATTCCTCTGACATAAATTGTGTTCCACAGTCAGAAGATAGGCATTTTGGAATTCCATATCGAACAAAATGTCTTTTTAAACAAATAATGACTTGTTTCGCAGTAGTACATGTCATCACATCTACTTCAATGAAATTAGATAAATAATCCACAGTTATTAAGTATCTTTTACCATCCAGTTCACACAAATCAACACCAACTTTTTCCCAAGGTGTAATTCCTTCATTATGTTGAATTAATGGTTCTTTCTGGTTCCTCGGTTTCAATTCCAGACATGTGGGACAACTGTCAGCAATTTGTTGAATTTCTTTTGACATTCCCAGCCAAAATACTGTATTTCGAGCTCTGCGCATCATACTATCATATCCAAGATGTGCAGTATGTAGCTTTACCTTGATCTCTTTTCGCATTTTCTGTGGTATCCAAATTCTTTCCCCTGAATTCACGACATTATATCATTTTGACAACTCAGTGTGTCTCTTATCGGGAAATAAGGCTCTTACTTTAGTAGGCAAGTCCAGCTTGATATTCAGGCCAGCCTTCTTTGATGACTTTCAGTAAACTTTGTGCTTCGTCATCACTTTCCATAGCCTGTTTCACAGAAATCAGTTGTTTATCAGGAATATCGTCGAGACTGTTAACATTCATGACCCTAGAAAAATAAGGATCTTCCTGACTTTCGCCTTTTAGAAACGCACGACTCAGCGTATCCGCAATTGTCAGTTCCTTTCCTGGAATGTATATGAACTCTATGTCATATCTATGTAGACGCATAATCAACGCCTGCAGTCTCCTTGGCGCTTGACACAAAGGTTTCTTAAAAATTGCTTCCAATGGCTTATGATCATTGTGTATGACAACTTTCCGCCCATACGTGTACTGATCAAATCGTTCAAGTCCAAATACTACAGCCAGACTTTCCTTTTCAATCTGCGCCCAATTGCGTTCTGCGGGTGACAATGCTTTTGAAGCATATTCAATCGGTCGTTCATCCTGCAGTAGAACAGCTCCCAATCCATCTTTGCTACTGTCAACTTGCAACACCAGCTCTTTATCTGGGTCATAGTAAGCAAGAATGGGTGCTTTACTCATTTTTCTCTTGACTGCTTGCAACGACTCTTCACATTCAGAATCCCAATTCCACTCGGTTCCTTTCCGGGTTAATTTTCTAACAGCTTCTAGGTCATCAGCCAGGTTTGGTAGAAATCTTGACAAATATTGTACCATACCACATATTCTCTTGACTCCGGTGACATCTTCTGCGAGCGGGCGATCTTCATAATGGCTTCCACTTTTGCTGGATCAGGTTCTATTCCGCGAGCTGTTATTTTATTTCCCATGAAGGTAAGTTCAGTTTTCTTCACGACTGCTTTCTCATCATTTAACAGAATGTTCTTGTCTAAACACTTTTGTCTTAGTTTTCTTAGGTTCGACTCATGATCAGCCTCTGCTTCTTGTGTTGTTTTTCCACATCCAATCACCATCACATCATCCGCAACTGCAAAAACTCCTTTCAGGTTGTACAATGCTTCATTTAGACGTTTCTGGAAGATTTCACTACTCACTTTTAACCCAAATGGTAATCTAGTCCATCTAAAACGACCATGTGGTGTTATCATTGTAGTAAGTTTGCTCGACTCTTCATCTAAACGAACATGCCAGTAAGCCTGTTTAACGTCCAGCTTGCTGAATATTTTTGCGTTATTCAGATGCGGTAAAACATCTTCCAATGTTGGGAGTTTGTAATGTTCTCTTTTTAAAGCAACATTTAATGGTTGGGGGTCAATGCATATCCGCAACTTGCCATTCGGTTTCTGTGTTACCGCCATTTGACTAACCCAGTCTGACGGTTCATCGACAGGTACAAGTATTCCTCTCTCCACAAGACTATTAATCTCTATTTTTACTTTGTCTTGGATTGCAATCGGAATCCTACGGCATGGCAATACTCTTGGTTTAACTGAACCATCCACTTGTAAAGTTGCTATTCCTAAATCCCCCATGCCAGAAGCAGTTTCCACTTTGGAAATGAAATTGTCCTCATTAACAGTTATCAAGTTCATCCTTCTTATGGTTGACAGACCCAATAAACAATTATAACTGTTTTTGACAACTACAAATGTTATATCTGATACAGAGCAATCTTTAACATTTCTTACCTCTAGTGTTGCCTCACCGAGAGGTTTGAAGGTAGTCTTGTTCCACATAATTAACTTCTTGGAACACGGTTTGACTTGCTCTTTTCGAACATATTTCTGACAAATTGTGTTGACATCTGCAGCACTATCGATTTGAAATCTTACATCACAATTGTTCACTTGTAGCAGTGCTGTAATCCTTGGCTTTTCTTTTGTGCATATCTCTTGTAAATAGACATCATCGCCCTCACAGTCAGATTGCTGTCCTCTGTGAGTTCCATCTTGCACAGCGTTGATCCTCTTTCTGCATTTCACCTTGAAATGATTTCTTCCATTACATGAGGAACAAGTCTTTCCCCAGGCTGGGCAAAAGGATTTTCCCCTTTTATGCATATTACCACAAAAATCACACTCTTTGTGGGAAACTGATGGATATCTTGTGTTCTTTACATTTCTTCTTCCTATGGTGACTTTTTGGATTTGATTGCTCCTTGCTTTCATCTCCATTGATTGTTTTCCAGACAGTTCATATGCTCTGCATATTTGAATGGTTTTACTCAATGTCAGATCATTTTCTCTGAGCAAGATTTCTTGCAATTTTCCAGTCACAGTAAATACTACTTTATCACGCAGCATTCTATCGGTATCTTCAAAGTTACATAATTCTGCTCGACTTCGAAGCTCAGTTAGGGAAAGAATCAAATGGTTCACACAGTTCAATGTTCCAAAATCTAAAGGACTCAACAACAATATTCTGTTTCGGATTACAATGTTCTGCAATTTTGTCCATCAGATTTCCAGGGTCATCTTTGTTTTCATTTTCTCCATAAACAAAATGCCTTGAAACTTCAATAATCTGAGGACCAGCACAATGCAGAATAATTGCACTTTGAATCTTCTTACTCTTACCGGTGGCTCCACTAGCCAACAAATAAATTTCCATTTGTTGTCTCCACCTCTTGAAAGTTTCAGCCAAATTGCTGTCATTCAAGTCTAGTGCAGGTGGACTTCGAAGATTCGATTCACCCATCGTAAATCACAAGTTATATATCTAGTCTTTCAGGTCTAGGTTATAACTTTTCTTTTCAGATCGTGTAATCAGCACAATTGTCGCTAGGCTACCGTCTTTAGGTTTCCAGCTTCACTGCCACCATGTTAATAAGTTCCTTTACTTATTATAACCTTGCGGTACCTTTATCATATAGATCACACGATACGATTGATTCAGATATTGACTCTGTGTATTACAACTAACAGGCGACACACGCGCGTCAACACTACTCGTGATAATAAAGAGAATGACCGAACACGACATCACGTGTTTAACAAGTAATTAAATCAAGCGGTTTCCAACACGCTACCAAAAGCAAAGCAGCATATTCAAAAAAGCAATTCAAAGTTCGAATCGAACAACGGAAAGCATGCTACAAAATCGCGGAAGGCATTGCCAAAACATGGATAAGTCCTTTACTGATGGGGTTTTTGTGAAGGAGGCGTTCCTAGGTTGTGCTGAAGTATTGTTTGGTGATTTGCCAAACAAATCCACTGATAATTTCTAGAATCAAGGATTTGCCTGTTTCTGCACGTACAGTAGAAAGACGCATCACAGACATGGCTACTGATATAACTGAGCAGCAAAGTGCTGCTTTAAAAGCTGCAGAGGTTTTCAGCGTTGCTCTGGATGAAAGCGTGGATATAAACGATAGCCCACGTTTAGCAGTTGTAGCTCGGTACTGCAGTAATGGCGAGATACACGAAGAGCTCTGCTGCTTAAAATCTATGAACGGCAGTACTAAAGGAGAAGATGTACTAAATACTTTTATCAAGCACTTTGAACACAGAGATATTGATATAAAAAAGATATTTTCAATTACAACAGACGGTGCACCTGCGATGGTTGGAATACATCGTGGATTTGTTACACTTGCTGAACAAATGATTGGGCATCCTGTTATGAAGTTACATTGCATTATTCACCAAGAAAATCTTTGTGCGAAGATTTCAGATTCAGAACTTAATGATGTAATGTCAACCGTAACGAAGATAGTGAATTTTCTTGTTGCACGCTCTGCTAAAACACACAGGCAATTTCGATCTTTGCTTGAAGAGATGGGTAGTGCATACCGTGATGTGCCTCTGCACTGCAGTGTCAGATGGTTTAGTCGAGGTAAGGTACTGTGGAGGTTTGTTAAATGCCTGGTGGAGATAAAGGTTTTTTTGGCAACACAAAAACAAACTTACCCTGAACTGGAAGATGATAAATGGCTGGCAAAATTAATGTTTCTTGTGGATATCACTGCTCATCTTAACGAACTCAATCTTCGTCTGCAGGGCTCAGGACAAACAGTGATTTGTCTCTTTGAGGAATGGAAAGGATTTATATCTAAACTTGATGTGTACACACAGGACATCCAAACTGCATCTTTTCTCTATTTTAAACACCTGAAGGCTTTCTCAGTGGATCACCAAGTTAATACCGTCGAAATTGAAATGTACATGAGAAATTTAACGTCTCGGTTTTGCAGTAGATTTCAAGACTTTCAACATTTTGGTTCACTGTTTTCGTTTCTTATTAAACCAGAAAGCAGCGAAAACTTGAATTTGACAGCATTTGAATGGATGAATATCGAAGATTTTGAAATGCAGCTAATCGATTTAAAAGCGCCTTTGTTGTGGACATCAAATTTTTTTGATCTACGGAAATCATTGGAAACTGTTGAAAACAAGCAAAAGGGCATTTTAACTTGCTGGGAATCTTTGCCGGAAAAATTTGGTTGCCTTAAAAAAATGGCAACTGGTTTATTATGCTCGTTCGGATCGACGTATTTGTGCGAACAAATATTTTCTCACATGAAGTACGTTCTTGGTCCCCACCGAAACCGACTGACTGAAGATCACTCTGAAGCATGCGTTCAGTTAAAAGTCACAAATTACGTCCCAAATATTGCTGAGCTGAGCAAAGAAAAACGAGGGCAAGGATCCCATTAAAAAATTGACGGCTTTGATTATTATTTGACCATACCATTTTAATTTGACTTTATCTAATAAAATTCATAATCAAACTATGCTGTTGCATAATTGTATATAAAAACAGTACAATATATAAAGTGGTTGGCACGCGAGTTGCTCTCGTGGTTATAAAAATTTAAAAAATGGCACTCTGCAGTCAAAAGGTTGCCGACCCCTGTACTAGAGACATGAAAATATGCTATTTAAACAGGATAAGATATATTTCGTTATTCGCGTGAATGGGAAAACGGTTGGTGGTTATCACGTGGGTAATCTACTGATTACCGCGTGTCCAGCACCGTCAAACAACCGGAGCTATTTCTGTGTATTGTGTAATAATTAGTAGAACCATCAATTTACTGTGCCTTGCCCAGGGACACAACCGACTAGCACGCGATCGGTTTCTTACTTGCTGTAACGTTCCGAGTTACGTGGGTTTTTGGTTTAATATGCACCAAAGTTGTGTTAATTATCATCTGTGTTAAAAATAAGTGTCTCCAAAGACATGTTGCGCTTTAACTCTACTCCAGGACCACAATAAGCCTTTTTACATGGTCAAGTTTTGCGAGTTAACTCACATCGCTAACCCGGTTAAATTTGACGCACACATTGCGTCATCACGGTGCAGTGATTATGCGGGTTTTCCTAACTCGCTCGTGCATGGTGGGTTAACTCGCATTCGTCATTTATTTGGATACCAGCATCTGTAGGTAGGTTGTTTAATGTTTCGAGTTATGCTTGGGATGACTGAAGTGAAATTACTTATTTTGTATTTATTCAGGAGTAGAAAGGAAACATGACAGAAAATGTGAAGAGGGCTAGTTGGCCAGAAAAAGAAATCAAATTATTGCTTGACATTATTTACAACAACAAGATGTTGAAAAAAATAGATGGCCGCACTCAACGCAACCAAACTATTTTTAAGAAAATTGAAAAAATCCAATGTAGAGCACACATGGTCAGTTCAGCTAGTAGTACAGTTGAGGCCATTATACCAATATGTGATAGCATAACAGAACTGCTCAAGGCTTAATTGAAATTTTTCAGAATATAAATTAGAGAAAAATGGAAAAACCTGAATAAAAACATACAATAAAATAAAAGTCCAGTTGAACACATCAGGTTCAGCCAACGATAGCCTGTTTTGGATATTTTTCCACCAAATGGATAGACTCTTCGGAGAACGTCCCAAAGCAAAGGTAGTTCGTAGTTTAAGAACGGCCCATCATAAGGGTACCGGTATATAAAACATTTAAACACAGTTTTAAGTATCTATAATCAGTGTACAAACAGCTCCTTCACTAAAAAATAGGAACCCAGAATATTTTTTTTCAATCAATTAGCAGACCTAAAGAATAGTATTGACAGGCAATGGAGAGCGACGGAGTAGATTCAATGCCAAGTTCTGAGCCATATTGTTCTGGTTAGTCAAATATTTATTTTAATTAAAAAAATTAAATATTGAACAATTCGTTTTAGATCCATAATTGCAGAAGGGTTCAACTTTAACTGGTAAACAGATTTTTCTTATATAAATAACCATTTTGTTTGATCTTTTACACTATGATACCGCAGTTAAAAGCAGGCTAACTTGCTATTTTTAAATTCAATATTTGTTTTCACTCATTACTCATTTCATATTTATCAACAGATGCCAGGACTGAAGTTCTGTCAACAGCAGGTTAGCTTAAATAAGTTATACAACAGTTTTACTTCATGCACATGGACAAGGCAAATAATGCAATATATGTTTACTTATACTAATGGCCATTTGTTATGCATACATTTACTTTATGTAAGGATTTTAATTAAATGTTATCAAGTGTTCTTGATTACAGCAATGATGTTACACTCTATATTTATACGGCTTCGTTTTAGGTTGTTCATCTGGGGAATCCCCGCACACCTCAATAAATCTGTATACAGATCAACAGTTGCAATGTAAAGAGGAACCAAGGGCAAAAAACGGCGCCATAGCAAAGGAATAGTTCTTTCTATTCATTATTTTTGTTAAATCACTAATTTTACGAAAATAGCGTTAAACTTGTTGTTTTGCCAAAATTTTGTAGAAAAGGAAGATATTGGTTTTGAAAAGTTTATTGAAGCCTACAATGATAATTGCCGAAAAGATCGAGAAATGATGGGAGGCATGATGAAGTGTATAACAAATGAATTTAAGGAAGGTGTTGAAAAGCTTGTTGCAGCATCGCAAATGAATTTAGTTGAATTTGTTGACCCCCTTGAATAAATGAAACTAAAAAAACACTTCATGAGTTTGAATTTATTTTAATGTCACAACTAGGAAATTTAACAGGAGTACACTATATTCAAAATTTAACCGACTGTCGCAGGGGGAGGTTTTTGGAAACATACTCAAGAAGGGCTTGTTGAATTTGTGTAGCTTTATTATCATAGTATTCACATGGTCTGCTGATTGGTTGCTGATTTGCACTGGCGGTTTGTTGTGCTCTATGGCATGACGAGTTTGCCTCCACAATAGGTGCATTTGCCAACTCGCACAAGTTGTGTAGAATGCAGCAAGCAGCAATAATAGTTGGAGAAAAATTAATGTTTGCCTCGACTCTTTTTAAAATTCTCCATCTCGCTTTTAGTTTTCCAAAAGCATTCTCAACAACAATGCGTGCACTTGTAGCATTTCGTATAATCTATATTTGTTTTAATTTATTTTGTCCTAAATATTTTGTGTTTTTACGTCGTTTATTTTTGCATTTGAAGTTTTCCGACCCTCACGTATTATTACCCGTTACGTAATTATTGTTACACTTTTGGGCAGGGTCTCGATAACCTGTAGTCAGCAGCTTTCCTCAGTATATATAAAATGCTTGTATTCACGTAAGCCGCATAAAATCACAAGTCAACCAAAACACAATGCAGTGGTCACATTTAAAAGCAAATAGGCGGTAAACTCTAACAGTTTTTGGCGGGTAAGATAACGAACGATACATGCTACAGGTCAAAGAGTTGATTATCCTCAAGCAATCAGCGCACGCACCAAAACACATATCAAGATAAAACATGTAACACTCTCCCCCCTCTTAAAATATTGTGTCACCAGACAGAATTCAATTAGTCGACGATGAAAAGTGAACAAAAAAACAACAACAAACAGAGTGTGGTTAAGACCATTATAAGCAAGCGTAAAACCATAAAACATGTTAAATAAAACAACAAAATACCATTAATTTAAAACTTCAGTAAAAAAAACAAAAAACATGCAAGTACTCAATAATAACTGCAGGTACTAAACGCAGTAATAACAAACAGTGAAAAACAAATTCAAGTGCTATAAAATAAGTGCAGAAGTGACAAAGAAATAAATACACAGTATAGAAACATAAAATAGTGCTCATCGTCGCTCAACGTCCGGAAAATTAAGTTGGTCTTTGCCTTGCGCGTTGAAACAGTTTCTGCCGAGCATTTCTCGTTCTTGCAGTCGAGCACGTGACAGCGGTTGCACGTTTTTTCAACTGGTCGTATGTGCAATTGTACAATGGTGCTTCGGCATCTTCCATTTCGAACTTAGTTTCGTCCGGAAGGCTGGAAAGAAAACCATATCTTCTGGCTGCTTCGGTTGCAGCAACACTATTACAAAAGCCTTCAAAAGACGATAAAAATGAATTAAAATCTTCTCCCACCACATACTTCGGGGCTGGGTAAAAAAAATTCATCTTCCAGATAAGACACCAATAAAAAATAAAACTTCGCTGCTGCACTACAAGTCCTCTGTGGTCTCCAGTTGTTACACTTTTTGGGCAGGGTCTCGATAACCTGTAGTCAGCAGCTTTCCTCAGTATATATAAAATGCTTGTATTCACGTAAGCAGCATAAAATCACAAGTCAACCAAAACACAATGCAGTGGTCACATTTAAAAGCAAATAGGCGGTAAACTCTAACGGTTTTTGGCGGGTAAGATAACGAACGATACATGCTACAGGTCAAAGAGTTGATTATCCTCAAGCAATCAGCGCACGCACCAAAACACATATCAAGATAAAACATGTAACAATTATCACCTTGTACGGGCCTTTGTATTTTTGCCGTTTAAATCGTTAACATAGTTTTCCCACCTAATTCCCCACAGTTAGTCAAACGTGCAGATGTGAAACGTCTGGCACGTAAACTTTTCGCACCTTGTAAATTCCCTATATATTCTGGAAATTTAAATACCTACTATATAACCCACAAAATAACTTGCAATAACGTACTTGAGATAACTTGCCTGATGCTAATAACGTATACTAAGTAACTTGCTTCGCGAACGTAACTGTATATTGAATGAGACGCAGAATACAACTAAACCGAATCAAGAGTTATAGACTTCGAGTGTAAGATCAAGACTACAAATCGTGGCTACAATAATTATTTGTAGGCGATCTGTGGAGAGTGAATTTATAGACTTTCCGCTGCGCAGCTCGCCAGAGACCGTAAGACAGCCGGCTAAACAAGCTTAGCCAACCACAAGCAATCAGCTTTTAAAAAGCGCGAGCCCACACACTGCTGTGATAGCAATTGTAGGATTCTTTTTGTGAAGACACACAAGAACCAATAAACGGCTTCATTAAACACGGCAACAGAGGGTAGGCAGGATCACCGAGCAGAAGCAATGGGACTTCCACCCCTTCAATGAGAACAGATTCCTAAAATTTAAAGCTTGAGTCAAGATCAGAACTATATAAAGAACCTACCTTTGGCAGTGTGTCAAGCCCCTTATACAGGCCAGAATTTTTGAAAATTGTGGCATCATGACAGCTACCTGGCATTTTCACGCTAATATTTCTGAAACTAAATTTTTGTGTTTTTTACATTTTAGGTTCTTTAAACAGTAGTGTAAAAAATGAAACTGACCAATATCTGTCATCAACTACTGCCTGGAGAACTATGGAGTCCCACCCTTTTCTGTTGGTGTAGTCCTTCTTTCCCTTTAAAGGTGCAGTAATGGCGATCAGTGGTCATACTGATAACCGAAGGACATTTTTTAGTTCAGCAACACTAGTTACTGATGTCAGCTTGTGCACAACTTGCCTGGGGGAAATAATATTTTTTCCTAAAACGGACGGCAATTTCACAAGCTTCTTCTGATGAAGGCATGTACAGGGTGACCCAAAAAAACGGGCCCCAAATCTAATTAGGCCCCATTTCTTAGTGTTTTGTGCGAATGAAATGAAACTTTGGTCATAACTAGTTTATTATATTCAAAACATCACATCAAAAAACTAGGGTCGTTGGCCGTTTTTTCTCCGTTCTACAGCATGTGTTCTAGATGTCCTCCATCTAGCTCCGTGCATTTCTTGAGGCGCAGCACAAAGTTGTCCATGACGTTTTTACAAACTGAATTTGTAATGGCTCTGATCTCCTCCCTGATGGCTTCCTTAAGTTCTGTGATGGTTCTGGGTTTCTCTGCGTACACCCTTTCCTTAAGATAACCCAAAGAAAAAAATCTGGGGGGCTTAGGTCCGGGCTATGGGGTGCCCACTCAAAATTAGTCTTGAGACTGATCACCCGACCTCCGAAGTTCTCTTTCAGCCAATCTCGGGACAGGTTTGAGGTGTGAGGACTTGCTCCGTCTTGCTGGAACCAGAACTTGCTCATCAGCGACGGGTAAAGTGTTTGAAGCTCACTTTTGAAGGTTTTGAGGACCTTTACATAACGCTCCTTGGTGACTGTCACTGCTGCGCCAGATTCTTCGATGAAGATTGGTCCGATAATGCCTCTGGCCGAGATTGCAGCCCACACCGTGCACTTAGGAGAGTGCAGGGGCTTGGTGGCTACTTCAGTGGGTCTGGACGATCCCCAGAAGACATTTGTCTTGGAGTTTGCCTTTCCGTCAAGATGAAAGTGGGCTTCATCTGAGGTCCAAAGGAGGTTAAGGAAACTTGGTGTCTCCTCGATCTTGTCAAGCATCTTAACTGCCATAGCCTTTCTCTGCTTCTTGTCTGAGACTGTAAGGGTTTGTAGGGTCTGTATTCTGTATGGGTAAGCCCTGATATCATTCACCAGCACTCTCCTGCAAGTCTCACGGGACATACCTAGGGATTGACTGCGCTTACGCACAGATCGTTTTGGACTCTGCTGGAGAGACTCTCTTACACTTTCGATCAGCTCGGCTGTTCGCTTCTTGGGACGACGTCCCGAGTTGCTTGGATGGTTCTCACTGGCAGCATTGAGGTTCTCCACAGTCCCGTATTTCTCGAAGTGGTCCACCCAGTTCTGTATTCTGCTTTTGGATGGAGCCTTTTTATACTCGAACTGACGCATGAAACTGTCCTGGGTTTTCATAAACGAACCTGTCTTGTAATAAAATTTAACACCGTATATTCTTTGTTTTAGCTCCCACTGGGGCCTTGCTATACTCACATTTAATAATTCTGACATGTCTTGTAAAATAAGGGAAATTGGTGAATAAATAAAGAAGATATTACTTAAAGTGTACACGGGGCCCGTTTTTTTGGGGTCACTCTGTAGATATATATGGTTTTTCATGTGACGAACCAGGGCATGACATAACCTATGATTTGGAGGATGTTTGCAATTTAGCATTGAGTAAGGTCAACTGCACATATCATATTCACCGCACAAGGCAGTTGTGCACGGATGCTTCACTCACACCAAACAGCTCGCCAATTGTCCGGTACTCAGCCGATGATGCCAGCTTATAGATGGCTATTGCAATTCGTTTATCTGTAGCAATAGGCTTTCGTACACATCTGTCATCTGTAATATATAAAAATATACCACTACTAGTAATTTACATCGTATTTACGACGATTCACCGCCCTTTGTATTTAAAACACCAGCCATTATCGCAATTAAAATAGGCGTCTAATAGTCTTCCTCGGGCTACATCTTTCCTATATATTGTTGTGTATGTACTGTACATATAATGCCACCAATCGCCTAAATATGCACTGCATTCTCAGTAATAGAATGCAGCAATGTAAATAGGCTTAATGTCATTTCAAAAATAAATCATAAAAACAACAATAATAAATACGTCACACCTGCAACCCCTTGCCTGTATAGTCACTAACCATACAAGATATTTAAATAAAAATAGTTGAGCGAACTTAATAGCTTAATCTCTTAGTTTACTCTCTCGCACTAATTAGTTTGGGTAATGATTGAGGCAACCTTTTAGGACCTCCATATTTGGTCTTTACACGACGAACATAGATTGTAGGTTAAGCAGTAGAGACAAAGAAATCGATATTTGTCGAAGTTCCTCATTTTGTATTGAAAAGCATTGGAGACAAAGGAATCGACATTTGTGGAAGTTCCTCATTTTGTATTGAAAAGCATTAAAGACAAAGGAATCGACATTTGTGGAAGTTCCTCATTTTGTATTGCGCAGTTCGCCAGTAAGAACAAGTTCGCAAATTCTCAAAGTAGTAGTTTTTTTAACCATTTTTTCAATTGATCAAAAGAGTATTAGTTAATTATGAGTTTTGTGTAGTTTTAATCGCAATTGCCTGTAACCCATATAAACCGTGCTAGCCCTAGCTATGATTCTCTTCACCTTTATTTCAAGCACTTTTAAGCTCCGGTTGTGTTAATAAGAAAACACAAGAATTATCACACAATCAAAAAAGACGTAGTAAGTATGGATTGCATAAGACATAGTGAGAATGGGTTGCATATACTTTTAATCAAGTGTTGTTTTAGAATTTGTTCTATGTGTCAATAAGTGTTTTATTAATAGGTTAAAGAACTCAAAGTAGAAGGTTAAAGTAATAGTTTTTTAACCAAAGCAAACTAGATTAAAACGTGAACAACCTTAAACGACGATGGATATTGACCAACAGGTCGAATTGGAATTAAAACGACTCGAAGAAGGAAATGTTTTCCAAAATCCTCAGCTTTGTAGAGAAGTTTATAAAAATGAGTTGGTAGGTGCATTTATAGAACATACCACTTTAATGGAGCTAACAGTCTACGTTTTACAGGCCAGGAATATCAGCTTCCAACAACTTCAAAATTTGGACATGGTAAATAAAAATTCTGTATTAATTTATTTTATTTGTAAATTAAGGCAACGGGGACTGTGGGTAGTTTGGGTACTTTGTGTTTATCTCGGTTTTAGAGGAATTTAGGAAACGTTTTGACAAAGGGAAAGAGTTAGATTACCGATTGTTCCCACCCTTAGACGAACAATGTGTTAAATACAATAAAAATATTTTGTGTTCAACCCAGTAATTCATTGGCACAAAGCGATGTAGCTTATACTCTATATCAGCGGTTCCCAAACTTTTTTGTTGGCGGCGCCTTTTGTAAACTTACGGCTCCCTTATAAGCCAACATTTTTAAACTGCAAGTATTGTATATCCAGACTAGCACGCATTTTGATAGCCATTCAAATTCTTCAAAACTATTCACTGAAGTGACGAACAGTCAATCAATGCAAAGCAGTTATTTGACAAACCATTATTGGAAAACAATGCAACGTTAGTCAGCAAATAGTGGCAGTTAACACCGAACAATGGATTTTTAACAAGTAAAACGAATATTGTATGGGGTTGCACACCAGGCTCATACATCTCCAACTAACACATGTACTGTCATTTTTTGTGAGGAAACAATATAATAAATGCAGCAACTTCCGCATGCTTTCGCGGCGCCCCTGGCAAAGTCTCGCGGCGCCCAGTTTGGGAACCGCTGCTCTATATAAACACACTGAAAAGATGATTATGATTGTCAACCTAGTAAACCACTGGGTTCAGGTAACCTCTGTTAAGTACTTGGCACAAAGACACACAACCGACTTGGAAGCCACCTTTAACTTCGGTGCGCTACAAAGCGCTGTAGCTCATACTCCGAGCGAATTTAAATTATTTTGATGATGGGATGATATGTAAACAAACTCTGTGCAACGAAATAAGCAAACATTTGGTTGCTTTAGGAGCGCAAGCTCGTGAGACTTTACCTCGCGTGTGTTCAAGTTATAAGAGATTGCGACAGATAAACTTAAAGCATTGACAAATACTCCTAACAGTGTGGATTTTAAATAAAATACTAGAGAGTGTCAACCACGTGTTAACCACCAATATTTGTAAAACACATGTTGTATACCCTAGCCTATATTCCATGCTACAGGGTCCATAACCACAATTTGTCTTTTATACACTGAGTATGTAGTTTGTTTCTGCAAGCATAAACGCATGGGTCCCATAGTTAACAGACCAAACTTAATTTCCATGTTTAGTTAAATAAAGAATAAACGTTTTAAATTTAAGAACATTTTAACACAAATGTTTTAAATTATAGCTTCTTTTCAAGCGCTGTAGTGAAATAAAACTAAATTTCCAAAACGGCCCGATTTAGTTTTTCATGATTTCAGGGAATTCCCCTGGGTTTGGTAGATAAGTTTCTGTTTTTACAGAAGTGAGTCATGTTATGTAACAATTCTTTAAGTTTTAATCTGATTTGTCGACTTGTTGTTGGAGATGTCAGTGCGATATGGCATGTCTGCCACAATCAAAATTTAGGAACATATCTTTGTTTTCATGGAAATTAAATCTAATTAAATGTTTTCTTTTTTTAATTGGCACAAAGTGTCCAATATTTTAACATTTTACCAAATTTTATTAAAATTAGAGCAGCCGTTCAAGCGCAATGGCCACAAAATCTAATTTATTACGAAAAAAACGTTTTGGTTTTTAACGTCCGAGGGGAATTCCCCTAGAATAATTACCCAGCTTTTTGGTTTTTGCGTATTTAGACCATGTTGTCTTACAAACGTCCAATTTTTATTGCGATTTCATTACTCCTTTTGGTAGATGTCGGGGCGATATGGCATGCTTGTAACAATCATGATTTCAGACCATATCTTATTTTTTGAGGTATTTTCCTAGGTAATTTCATTATTTATTTCTTCTAAGTCTAAGTGTTAAATAAGTGACTAATGCACTTACATTCCACCAAATCTGATTTAAATTGTAACAACCGATCAACAAGCGCCATGCCCAAAAAAGGCAATTTTTTTAGAAAAAAAAGCGTTTTGGTTTTTAACGTCCCAGGGGAATTCCCCTGGATGTATCACCCAAAATTTTGGTTTTTGCATATCTAAACCATGTTGTCTAAAAAATGTCCAATTGTTATTGCGATTGTCGGGGCGATATGGCATGCTTGTCACAATCGTGTATTCAGACCATATCCTATTTTTTGGGGTATTTCCCTAGGTAATTTCATTATTTCTTCTAAGTGTTAAATCAGTGACTAATGCACTTACATTCCACCAAATCTAATTCAAATTGTAACAGCCGTTCAAGCGCCATGCCCAAAAAAGGCAATTTTTTTAGAAAAAAATAGCGTTTTGGTTTTTAACGTCCCAGGGGAATTCCCCTCGATTTATCACCCAAAATTTTGGTTTCTGCATATCTAAACCATGTTGTCTCCAACAAATTTCCAATTTTTCATTGCGATTTCATTACTCCTCTTGGTAGATGTCGGGCGATATGGCATGCTTGTAACAATCATGATTTCAGACCATATCCTTTTTTTTGGGGTATTTCCCTAGGTAATTTCATTATTTCTTCTAAGTGTTAAATCAGTGACTAATGCACTTACATTCCACCAAATCTGATTCAAATTGTAACAGCCGGTTAAGCGCTATGCCCAAAAAAAGGCATTTTTTTAGAAAAAATAGCGTTTTGGTTTTTAACCTCCCAGGGGAATTCCCCTTGATGGTTTCTGCATATTTAAATCATGTTGTCTAACGAATGGGTAAGTTTTATTACGATTTTATTATTTCTTCTGGTAGATGTCGGGGCGACATGGCATGCCTGTCACAATCATAATTTCAAAACAAAATCTAATTTTTTTGGGTATTTCCCTAGGTAAATTTTTTATTTCTTTTAAGTGATAAATCAGTGACTAATGCACTTACATTCCACCAAATCTTATTCAAATTAAAGCAGCCGTTCAAGCGCTATGCCACAAAAAGCGCAATTTTTCATAAAAAAATACCGTTTTGTTTTTAACCTCCCAGGGGAATTTCCCTTAATTTATCACCCAAAATTTTGGTTTCTGCATATTTAAACCATGTTGTCTAACGAATGGCTAAGTTTTATTACGATTCCATTATTCCTTCTGGTAGATGTCTGGGCGACATGGCATGCCTATCACAATCATAATTTCAGAACAAAATCTAATTTTTTTATTTCTTTTAAGTGATAAATAAGTGACTAATGCACTTACATTCCACCAAATCTGATTTAAATTGTTACAACCGATCAACAAGCGCCATGCCCAAAAAAGGCAATTTTTTTAGAAAAAAAAGCGTTTTGGTTTTTAACGTCCCAGGGGAAATTCCCCTGGATGTATCACCCAAAATTTTGGTTTTTGCATATCTAAACCATGTTGTCTAAAAAATGTCCAATTGTTATTGCGATTGTCGGGGCGATATGGCATGCTTGTCACAATCATGTATTCAGACCATATCCTATTTTTTGGGGTATTTCCCTAGGTAATTTCATTATTTCTTCTAAGTGTTAAATCAGTGACTAATGCACTTACATTCCACCAAATCTAATTCAAATTGTAACAGCCGTTCAAGCGCCATGCCCAAAAAAGGCAATTTTTTTAGAAAAAAATAGCGTTTTGGTTTTTAACGTCCCAGGGGAATTCCCCTGGATTTATCACCCAAAATTTTGGTTTCTGCATATCTAAACCATGTTGTCTCCAACAAATTTCCAATTTTTCATTGCGATTTCATTACTCCTCTTGGTAGATGTCGGGCGATATTATGGCATGCTTGTAACAATCATGATTTCAGACCATATCATTTTTTTGGGGGTATTTCCCTAGGTAATTTCATTATTTCTTTTAAGTGTTAAATCAGTGACTAATGCACTTACATTCCACCAAATCTGATTCAAATTGTAACAGCCGGTTAAGCGCTATGCCCAAAAAAAGGCATTTTTTTAGAAAAAATAGCGTTTTGGTTTTTAACCTCCCAGGGGAATTCCCCTTGATGGTTTCTGCATATTTAAATCATGTTGTCTAACGAATGGGTAAGTTTTATTACGATTCCATTATTCCTTCTGGTAGATGTCGGGGTGACATGGCATGCCTGTCACAATCATAATTTCAAAACAAAATCTAATTTTTTTGGGTATTTCCCTAGGTAAATTTTTTATTTCTTTTAAGTGATAAATCAGTGACTAATGCACTTACATTCCACCAAATCTTATTCAAATTGAAGCAGCCGTTCAAGCGCTATGCCACAAAAAGCGCAATTTTTCATAAAAAAAATACCGTTTTGTTTTTAACCTCCCAGGGGAATTTCCCTTAATTTATCACCCAAAATTTTGGTTTCTGCATATTTAAACCATGTTGTCTAACGAATGGCTAAGTTTTATTACGATTCCATTATTCCTTCTGGTAGATGTCTGGGCGACATGGCATGCCTGTCACAATCATAATTTCAGAACAAAATCTAATTTTTTTGGGTATTTCCCTAGGTAATTTTTTTATTTCTTTTAAGTGATAAATAAGTGACTAATGCACTTACATTCCACCAAATCTTATTTAAATTGGAGCAACCGTTCAAGCGCTATGCCACAAAAAGCGCATTTTTTTATAAAAAAGACCGTTTTGGTTTTTAACCTCTCAGGGGAATTCCCCTTAATTTATCTCCCAAAATTTTGGTTTCTGCATATCAAGACCATGTTGTCTAACAACTGACAAAGTTTCATTGCAATCCCATTATTCATTCCTTCTGGTTGATGTCGGGGCGACCTTCCATGCATGTCAAGCGTTTGACGAAGAAAAAAAAACGAACAAAAACAAGATGTGTCCCAATTTTTCAAATGGGACTCATAATTAGCTGAAGTAATCCAAGCAAGAAAAATGTCGACTCCGAGCTAGTCTGGTGGTTTAAAGCGACGAATTGTAACCGAAAGGTGGTAGATTCGAAACGGGTAGCTTTTAGTCGGTTGTGTTATTGGCTAAGACACCTAACGGACATTTCCTTAACCCAGTGGATTAATGAGTTTTACCAAACTAAAGGAACACGTGAATCATACAAAACACACTGTAAGAGCTTCGGATACCCGACGGTGCGCGCGAGGTGAACTGACGATTGCCCGTGTGTTAACCCTCTTAGATTTACTATTCACGGGGATAAACATAAATATGCTACCCAAAATTATCTTTGTTGTTTAATAAGAAATCCCAAGGGAATTCTTCAGGCTAACAAAAACTGAGGAAGATTGTTTCGTAAATAATAAATTCATAGAACTCTTTAAAAATAGTAACTCTTGCTGTGTGATATTATTATAGACGCTCCTTAAATTTGGTAACTTATCAAGGTTAAGTGCCGTTCCCAATAGACTTAACCAACTAGCTAGCGATCAGTTCCGAGCCTGCAACCCTACGGCCAAAAGGCGACGATTTTTCAATTGGCTTGTTTGCCTATCGACTTTAGTAATATATTTTCTGTACCATCATTGTCTTTTAGTTTGTCCTATGATATCGGTTTGGATCCCAAAATGCAACCCTAATTTGTTTTCGAAGTTATAAAATGGATGCTATGGGCTTTGTCTCATATCTGACGTAGTAGACGAGCTTTCTCTTACATTTTACTTGGTTTAGTAGGTCGTATACGCATTTCTGCTTACAAAAATTTAAAACTACAATCTTATTTTTAAATATACTTTTATACTGATAGCACTACAAGGCTAACACTCTGATTTTATGTAAATTATGTTACTTCGCTAATCTATGTCTGTTCACAAACAGGAAAAAGTCGCGATGCAAGGTGATGAATATGAAGGTAAAATAAAAAATCTACAGACGGATTTGGAAAAATGTATTAACCTAAGTTAGTGATCGTAAATATACGTTTAAAGTGCATGCTATGCTAAGGCCAAATAAGACTGAAATTAGTCCTACCGATTAGCTTGGTTGGTTAGTGTGCGCCTATCAGCCGAAGGGTTGTGGGTCCGAAACTGATCTCCCGCTGGTCGGTCTTAAAAGAATTGGCGACTCTTGATTAAACAATACATGGGCCCATTATCCTTAATGTTTATCGATGATATGCACACAAAGATATGGTATGTGATATAGCGACGGGTTGGTTCTGAACCGGGGTAATATCAATCCACTGGTTGTACAAGAATGAATCTAGATCATTAAATTTATCTATTATACTAGTAAAGTAGGAAATCAGGAAGTGTGGGGGGAAGGGTTAGATACTCATGTTTATCTCCGGATGTGGTAGGTACAAGGAATGTTATAACACGGGCGACAGTCGAATTACCGATTGTTCCCACCATCAGACTAAAACAATGTGTTAAACACGATGAATATCGATCTTGAACACCGGTGCGCTGCAAAGCGCTGTAACTCGTACTCTAACCAAATTCAAATTATATTTGTTGATGGAATGACATGTGAACAAACTATGTGCAACAAAATAAGCAAACATTTGGTTGCTTTAGGAGCGCAAGCTCGCGAGACTTTACCTTGCGTGTGTTCAAGTTATAAGAGATTGCGACAGATACGTCACACAGATTCCGATAATCTTTGTCGCATTCGATGTCACTATTTAATCATAATTCAGGGTACAAAGCGCTTAACGGCAACGTTATATCTACTTATCCAGGGTGATTTGCCACGGTCAACTTACCCAAATAGATTTGCTATTGTCCAGTTTTGACAGCATATTCAAATCGCCATTTATACTCTTTTGCATTATGGGACACTGTTATTGGACAATCTGCTGCTTATTGGCTTAGAATAAGGTGAAAATGTTATTTGTCCGTTCATTGCAACTAGCTAAAGGAACTGGGAATTATTGTTTCTATGTTTGTATTCGATGGAATAGAATCTTATTGGAAAAATCCGGTTCCAGGTGTGCATGCAAATCCACAGCTAAAATGGCTGATTTGCACTGTTTATAAAAATCGAAACTTGTTTGGCAACTTTTAATGCTTTAAGCTTAAAAAGTATTTTTTTATGTCTCAAGTTTTGAATTTTAAAGAGTTTCAGCTAACACGTCTGGACAAGACAGAGAGCCTTTGTTGTTTGCTAAGAAGCCACAAGGGAATTCCCCAGTTTGTCCGACCGGTTGGTCTAACGCAGTGGTTCTCAAACTTTTTAGAGTTGGGACCCACTATTAATTACCACAATTTATGGCGACCCACTTAACTTTATATATACAGTGGAACCCCGCTTGGAGACCACCTCGATAACACGACCACCCCGTTATCAGGACCACTTCAGTGCGGTCCCAAATAATTTACTATGGTAATGCATTGTGTTCTGTTTCAATAACGCGACCACCCCGGTTTCCAGACCACGACCGCCATATTTCGGTCCAAAACTTCAAATTTAACTCCGCTTAGGTGACCAAACGTGCTAAATAATATGCCTTTGTAACCAAAATAATCAGGTTAAATTTCTTTTATGATCAAAACAATAAGAAAAAAAAGCGCGTACACACAGACAAAGAAAATTGTGGCAAACAGAATTGACTTATACAAGATAAACTTTAGTGCTAACAGTTGTTTTAAATTTTTCCTGCAGTATCTGATAAAAATAACGGCATTTGGTAAAAAAAAATAGTAAAGGAGGAGTAGTTTTGTCTGCATATGACGACAACTTGCTCCAAAGCAAAATTCACTAACACGACCACCCCGCTAACGCGACCGCTTGATGACGGTCCCATGGGTGGTCAGGTAAGCGGGGTTCCACTGTAGTTGTTGTTGGTTTCTAGGTTACGCTATCGTTGCAAAGGAACACGCCTCTGCAATGTCACGCCACGATTCAAGATTGTGTGATGTCACAATTATGATAATTTCCCCTTGATTTTTGTATAGGAAATAGCCAGTATAGTTAATCAAAGCTTTCTATAACTTTTCACGACCCACCAAGATTCCTTTCGCGACCCACCGGTGGGTCGCGACCCACAGTTTGAGAAACGCTGGTCTAACGGTTAAGTGCGTCGCCTTTCAATCGAAAGGTTGAAGGTGCGAAACTGGTCGCTAGTAAGTTGGTTGTGTCCTTGGGCAAGGCACTTTACGGACATTGCCTGAACCCAGCGGATTAATCGGTTCTACCAAATTGAAGGAACGTCTCTATCATACGCAACACACTGCACTAGCTCCGGTAACCCGACGATGGGCGCGAGGTGATCTGACGATTGCCCGTGTGTTAACCCCCTTGCTTTTCCCATTCACGGGGATAAAGATGAATATCCTATCCTATAGCAAAACTGGGAAAGGTAGTTGCTTCATAAAAAATTCAGTCTTTTAATATTGTCTACTGCTTTTTTCTGTGATACCTTCGGTTTGTATTCCATAAAGCAATACCTAATTTGTTTTCAAAGGTATAAAACTGGGATTTGTCGTCACTTATGACGTGGAACACGAGGATTCTCAAACACAGGCGTGGGCAACTTTGTTAGAGTCTAACTAACACCTTGCTTGGTTTAGTTGGTCGTATACGCATTTTTGCTCTCAACAGAGTTGAAAAAGTACAATATAATTTTTAAATATACTTAATGTTTATTGGTCAACGAGGTTAACACTATTACTATGATCAACTGCTTATATAAATTATTTTACTTTGCTTATCTATGTCTGTTCACAAACAGGAAAAAGTCGCGCTGCAATTTGAAATAAAGGATCTACAATCGCAGCTGGCAAACAGTAATAATGTAAGTTCGTTGTCCAATTTAAAGCTCAATTAACTAGTCATATACTTGATCTGTGCAACGAAATAAGCAAACATTTAGTTGCTTTAGGAGCGCAATCTCGCGAGACTTTACCTCGCGTGTGTTCAAGTTATAAGAGATTGCGACACAGACTTCACGCTTTACAGATTCCGACATTCTTTGTCCCAATTAATATCATCATTTATTCATAATTTATATTATAAGGCGCTTAACAGCAACGTTATATTTGATTATCCACGGTGACTTTCTGCCATTAACTATCCCAAATATCTTTTCGATTGTACAGTTTTGACAGCAGATTTAAATCGCCATGTATACTTTTTGGTATTATGGGACATGGTTATTGGTTTAGAATAAGTTTGAAATGTTCGTTGTCCGTTCATTGCAACTATGTAAAGGGACTGGGAATTATTGTTCACGATTTTTGTATTGGTTCGAGTAGAATCTTATTCGAAAAGTCCGGTTCCAAGTGTGCATGCAAATCCTACATCAAAACCCCCAGCTAAAATGGCTGGTTAAAATTGTTTAATTTTAAACAAAATATTAGCTAAAGTAATCCAAGCTAGACAAATGCCGACTCCGAGCTAGTCTGGTGGTTTAGTGCAACGCTTTTTATCAAGGTTTTAGTCTCCAAGTGCTATTCTCAGTGGACATAACCAACTAGCTAGCGACTGGTTCCGAGTCTGCAACCATTCCGAAAAAAGGAGAAGATATTTCAATTGGCCTGTTTGCCTATTGACTTTTGTAATATATATATTCTGTACCATCTTTTTTAGTTTGTCCTATGATCTCTTTTTGGATCCCAAAATCCAACCATAATTTGTTTTCGAAGAACTGGGCTCTGGGCTTTGTCGTCACACTTGACGTAGTACACGAGTATTTTCCCATATCTTTATTGGTTTAGTAGGTCGTATAAACATTTCTGCTTGAACAAAGTTAAAAACTATCATATAATTTATAAATATGCTTTTATATTGATTGCACTACAACGCTTACACTCTGTGATGTTGATTACTTATATAAGTTATTTCACTTCGCTTAAATGTATATGTCTGTTTTTCAAACAGGAAAAGGTTGCGATGCAATTTGAAATAAAGAATCTACAATCGCAGCTGGCGAAGAGAAATGACGTAAGTTAGTGATCGCATATATATGAGGCTGAATAAAACTGAAATTAGTCCGACCGATTAGCTTGGTGGGTTAGAGCGCGCCTTTCAGCCTTAGGGTTGTGGGTGGGAATCTGATCGCCCACTGGTCAATCTCAAAAGAATTGGCGGCGCCTGATTTCAAAATAAATGGTCCCTTTATTATTAATGTATATCGATGATATGTACATAAATCGGCAATGTATCACTCCACGGGTTATGTTAGACCATCAAGGCTTTACACAGCACCTTGCAGGCACTAAGCAAAACGATGCGCGATCTCATGGAGACCAGTGTTTGTGATACTTGTGAGATACCTCAAGTGTACACTGAAAGAAATTCTGCACGGTTAGATACTTTTAAATAAACTTTACTTTTGAATGCGTAGTGGTTACTGATTTGTATTCAATAAGGAAATTTTAATGAAACCCGTACCTATGATTACACATAATAGAACTATAAATACCTCAAATAACATGTATATTTAATTCAATAGCAGGAAAGGCAGGCTGTTGCAGTTCTTAGTTGTCTATTCCTCCAAAGCAAAGCTAATAGAACCAATAAATAACAAAAAAATGTTTTTCTTTCATGGTAAACATGCAGACCGAATAAACCGCTTCCTAAACCTCCGATCCAAGATCGTAGAAGGACTGGGACTGTTTCAAATACAACTGGTGAGGAATAAAGTTGCGTATATAAGCTATGTTTAATAAATAAGATGAAATTAACTGCACTGTATACGAGAGATTGGTTGTTAATTCCCATGTTTCTCTTTTTATGCTCCGTATTAAAGGCTTTATCTACCTACAGCCATTAAAATAAATAACAATAACATATTATAGAATAGTTATGTTTATCTCCGTGAGTGAGGAAACGCAAGGTGGTTACCACTCGGGCAATCATCATATTACCTCACACAGTTACCGGAGCTATTGCAGTTTGTTGTGTATGAATTTTTCTTCAATTTGGTAGAACCCATTATTTTGCTGGGTTCACACAATATCCGTTAGGTGCCTTGCCTAAAGACACAGCCGATTAGCTAGCGACCAGTTTCTATATGCGATTCTTCGCCTGAAAGAAGACGCACTAACAACCCACTAAGCTAATATATATCGGATAACTTCAATAGAAAAGTAAATTCATTAGGTGGGTTATATCTTTGGAAAACTAGTTAATCTATTTTGTTTAAATATAAAAAGCGACTATTTTGTTTAAATATAAAAACCACCGCATTATAGAATAGCGTTGCCTTGCAAAAGAATAGGTTAGTCCGCATATTACAAGCTGGTGGCTTTCGTTTAAATAGTATCATGATCAAACCATTCGCTGGCTAAGTCAGTTATGTCTATTGGTTAATGGGTTTAAAACCTACTATACCAATAGGAAATATCCCAACCATGAACAATGGTTTCTTATTTCTGCGGATGAAGTAACTGATATAAGGACGAACACGTTTCACTACAAATACAAAGATGTGGCGATTTATGGTTGGTGCACACATCGATAGAGTTGACGTGCTGCACGAAACATGAATGTCAACATTTTAGATAAAATATGACGGTTCTTGTATGCATAATGCACTTGTTAATGTTTATTAAATCTGCTATTTTAAAACCATCTTCCAAAACAGTTTTCTTTTGTCATGTTACTTTTCGCCAAAGACTTAAAAGCACAAACAGTGCTTAGAATGTAAATCAAGAATTATTTATTTGGTCAAAAATACGCACAACAACAATGGATTAGAACACAATAATTTGAATTTATATAAATATTTATGACCAGGAGGCAACGAAACGACCGTGCGGTCAACCAGTCAATTGCCCCCTTTCTCCAAAAATCAATCATAATGTTGGATGGTTGGTTGCAATTTTATTTATAATCGAAAAATTTTGTCAACTATTTTCAAGATACTTTTTCTTATATAAAAATCTTACTTCTCTTACATGATGCTGCCACATTTTCAGACTTGCCGCACGGTTCCCACTCCGCACCAATAACTAGAGATCAAGCTAGAAGCAGCACTTCACCAAAGATGCCATCCGGAGCTCTCCAAAATGGCCAGGAACAATCTTTAGGCGACCGCCATCTACATGTTCAAGCACAGGATGATTGCAATGCATGCACTTCACTGGAAAGTACAACAGATGAAGACATACCAGTTGTTGTTCATATTTAAGGTAGGACCACGTGCGCAAGTTTGTTCATGCAAAGCTAGTGCAGTGTGGTAAATGTGTCGAATACCTTAACAGTTGCTCAACCTCTCATTTCACTGAGATTTGACAGCACCCGCTAAGTGTCTTGCCTTATGATAAAACCGATTATGGAGTGGTTGGTTTCGAATAAGGAACCTTAAGGCTTGTAGTTCGACGCGGTACAGGACAAACAGACAAAAAACAGAAAGCGAAACAGGAAAAGACAAATGGTTGAGATATTATCTTATCGTTTCTTCTGCAGAAGAACCAGCGAAGCCCGACAAGAAAAAATGTTTTTGGAAAAGATCAGGAGGCTTCTTCTAGACCAATAACGTTGTTGGTGGTAACTGGTTAGCTGCGCACCAACAAACAATAAACCACTTGGAACCTTAACATTAATCGATCATCACATTTCTTTCTGGCATATTGTATATAACATTTAACAATAATAATTGATGCTAATGTTTGTCGGCCAAAACCGCTTATGTTGTACAGCTTGTGTGCAAACTGATAATTGCTGGAGTACATTGCCTTTAATTCACAAAGATAAGTAGTTATCACGAAATTGTAAACAATTTGTCAAACCCCATGTACAGTTATTCATGTTAAAAAGAATGTTAAAAGGAAAATAATATGTTACTTGGTGAACGTATTTCTATGGGGAGAGTTTATCTGTTGCTAAACGTAAAGGCCCCGGCTATATGAGAAACGTGGAATACTACTGACGTATTGTACATAATCATATTGCAGGTTTAACTGCTATGTATCTATGTCTGGATAAGATAAGTGTGATTTAAACTTAATTTGAATTGTTCTATATCGACCGTTTATCCATTTTACAGTTATCGAAATTATAAACTCACGATTTTGAAATTCAACTTCCTTTTATAGTTTGCTTTCTTTTTCCAACTAGATTATATAAATATGTTACAATAACATCTTGTTGTTTTGTGGATCACATAAAACGATGCATGCCTGAATAATTCATGTTCTGTGTTTGAGATATTAAATAAATCACGTAGGCCTACAGTATTTAAACAATATTCTTCACGATTTATACGAAATATTTTACCAGCGATTTATACGAAATATATTTAGGTCCTAAACACCTAATGGGTTCGGTACCAAGTCCGTTTTGTATAAGGTTGGTGTTAACTACAGAGTCAACCAAATAATTCAAAACCGCACGCCAAACTTGGTCCTCGCATGCCAGCGTGTCAAACGCTGCACACTTTAATTTAAATTCCTTAATTTCTCGCTTTTTCGTTTTATTGGTTCGTCCTTCAGTTCTAACTACGTTCAGTTTACAGTAGGCTAATAGTTGGTTTCGGTGCAGTAGTTTGCTTTCTTTAAATTCTAAAAAAACTGTATTTTATTCTTTATCCCATTAAACGCGATTACGAACTTTTCTTTTGAAAGCTAAGAAATCTTAACCCGTTATGCCCATAGTTTGCACCAGCCTTTAATTATAATTATCCAACAAAGAACAAGGGAATTGCCGCTGACGGATAAAGTATAAAAAATCACAACCATTTTAGCATTATCGCCGATTTCCCAAGATTGTTAAGGAATGTTTACTTTTAAATCTCTAGTGAACTTATAGATTTACAACTTAAATCAGAAAAACATATTTTTAATTAAAATAATTATAGAATATGCATAGGCAATCATAAATGCACTTGTATTTCGCATGTTAAAATCACATAAAGAATATGAAACTGAAAACTCTATAAACTCAATCGAAATGTGGCAAAGATGGGAAGGTGGTGTGCTTACCAAGATGCGTATTTGTGTAAAAAATTATATGATCGAGGCGAGTAAGGTGATAGACTATGTTGAATTATATTTAAATATATATTTATGGGTACCATGTGAAAAAAATGGGACACATATTTTTTTGTCTGTGTTTTTCGTCATAGGACTGGCATGGCATGTCGCCCCGACATCTACTAAAAGGAATAATGGAATCGCAATAAAACTTAGCCAGTCGTTAGACAACCTTTTCTAAGTTCACATCGTTTGATGCTGTTGGTGCGCCGTCCTAATTTGCCCCTAATATCAGATCAGGATTCCCACAAGGTCGTGACGTCAAAAGACGCCTTATTTATTGCCTCGATTCCTCGTTTTTCCTTTTATTGTGTTGGTACCGATCCACTGAATCTATGTTAGATACCGAAACGATTTATACTGAACGTTAATGATATTTTCTACCGAATCTTACGTTACTTACCTGCAAGCTTATCAGTTGGTACGTTTTTATGTTATTTCTTTAATCACTGATTTACTGACGATATTTAGATTGTATTTATTTTATTTAAAGAAAACCGCCATTATAGAGAGTAAAAGAGTTGTGCGCGTTTAAGCTGATTAAAGGCAGACATTCATTAGCGCAACCCTTGTGTGATTCTGGGCGGAGTGCAGGTCGCCTACAAGAAAGAATCTTCATTAAACAACATGGCCTAGATATGCAGAAACCAAATTTTTTGGTAATAAATCTAGGGGAATTCCCCTGGGAGGTTTAAAACCAAAACGTTATTTTTTTATGACAAATTTAGCTTTTTGTGGCATAGCGCTTGAACGGCTGCTCCAATTTTATTCAGATTTGGTGAAATGCAAGTTCATTAGTCACTGATTTAACAATTAGAAAAAATAAAAAAGTGACCTAGGGAAATACCCTAAAAAATAGGATTTTGTTCTCAAATCATGATTGTGACAAGCATTCCATGTCGCCCCGACATCTACCAAACGGAGTACTTGTTTCTAATAAATTATCTTTTGGGGGCGTAGCGCTTAAACGTTTGCTCTAATTTTGATCAGATTCGGTGAAATGTTAGACCATTAGACACTCTGGGCCAATTTAAAAAAGAATATATTTACTTAGGGTAATTTCCTTAAAAACGAAGATATGTTCCTGATTTCGCACTGACATCTCCAACAAGTCGACACTGACATCCCCAACAAGTCGACAACTCAGATTAAAACTTCAAGAATTGTTACATAACATGAGGCACCTATGTAGAAACAGAAACTTTCCTACTAAACCCAGGGAAATATCCTGAAACCATGAAAAAATATATCGGGCTGTTTAGGGAATTTAGCTTCATTTCACTACAGCGTTTGAAAAGAAGCTATAATTTGAAACATTTGTGGTGAAATGTTCGTAAATTTAAGACGTTTATTATTTATTGCACATGGAAAAAACTGCACATGGAAAATAAGTTTTGTTGGTTAACTATGGGACCCATGCGTTTATGCTTGCAGTAAACATACTAAATACCCGGTGTATAAAATACAAATTGTGGTTATGGACTCTGTAGCATGAATATATGGCACACAACATGTGTTTTACTAAAATCGGTGGTTAAACACGTGGTTGACACTTTCTAGAATAATTACCAGATCGGTCATTGTTCTTGGGTAAGAAAGACACTTGGCGTACATTATTTGAATCCCGTGGAGTATTGGGTTTTACCAAACCAAATTTATTTATGTTCACTTCAATAGCTCCGGTAGCCCGGCGATGGGCGCGAGGTGATCTGACTATTACCCGTGTGTTAACAACCCCTTGCGTTTATAATATTTTTTAGTTAATCAGCAACTAAATACCTGCAGTCCCAAATAATTTACTATGGTAATGCATTGCATTATGTGTCTATAACGCGACCAACCCGGTTTCCAGACCAGGACCGCCATATTTTAGTCCAAACTTCAAATTTAACTCCGCTAAAGTGACCACATGTGCTAAATAATTTGCCTTTTCACCAAAATATTAAGGTTAAATTTCTTTTATGATCAAAACAAAAAGAATGTGGCAGACTGAACTGAATCCTACAAGATAAACTTTAGTATTAAATTCATTTTGCAGTATCTGATAAAAATAATGGCATATGGATGGTGAAAATTTATTAAAAATGCAGACGTTTAAGCTGCATATGGCGACAACTTGCTGCAAATCAAAATTTACTAACACGGCCACCCCGCTAACGCCACCTCTAGATCACGGTCCCATAGGTTGTCAGGTAGGCGGGGTTTAACTGTATTTGTATTATTCATATAAAGTATTTTTGTATTGGGTATTAGTTTTATATTAGATACTAAAGATACTTAAAGTTTTATATTAGATAGTGTAACGGGTATTAATCTCATTTTATTTTTACTTCCTTATTTTTATGAAATGCTGTTTTGTCGCATTTTACGTCAGTTTTGCTTGGTATTTACCAACAGCCAATTTATAAACGTGGATAGAAAGGTTTGTGCTATATTGTTTCTTACTAATCTTGGACGATCACTTTGTTCATACTTTAAACCACCGCATTATAGGATAGCGTTGCCTGGCAAAGGAATAGTTTAGTCCGCATATTGCAAGGTGGTAGCGTTCATTTAAATAGTATCATGATGAAACCATCCGCTGGCTAAGTCGGTTATGTCTGTTGGCAAGGCATAACTATAAACAAGGGTTTCTTCTTACTCTGCGGATGAAGTATAAAAACTGATATAGGTAAGAACATGACGCGTACCGCTACAAAAATGTAACGATTTTTGGTTAGTGCACACATCGAAAGTTTGACGTGGTGCACAAGACAAAAATGTGAACATTTGAGATAAAATAATTTTTTTAAACAAAACCGGATTTCCGGGAGAAAAGATTTCGCACTGTTTCGAAAAGTCACTTTGCCAATACAACGCCAAGCCTGGCGGATTTATCTGTTAGTTTAGTTTAACAATTGTATTAAATATGATGTTTATGCTATTTTCGCATATTCGTTTTAAAATTGGAGGGATTTGAATTTGAAAGTCGTCGTTTTTTATTGGTTTAGATAGACTGTACAACTATGTTTATAATCTCTTTGATTGGTTTAAAGTTAGCATATCTCTTCCAAAGGACATTGCTGTAAAATAGGCTACCGGTACGTATGCAGTTCCGTTGCAGGTGCAAGGTTGGTTATAAAGTGTAAGGTTAGTTTTAACTAGAGAGTGTCAACCACGTGTTTAACCACCACTATTTGTAAAACTCATGTTGTATGCCATATATTCATGCTACAGAGTCATAATTATTGTCAGATGGTGTGCACGTCAGGTCCATGTTATTCAAAAGTTCGGAAACTTTAAACGGACTGCAATAGTTTTGTTTCTGCAAGCATAAACTCATGGGTCCCATAGTAATCAAACCAAACTTCTTCTCCATGTGTAGGTAAAAAGAACAATCGTGATAGGTTTACAAAGATTTCATCACAAATGTTTTAAATTAAAGCTTTTTTTAAGTGCTGTATTGAAATAAAGCTAAATTCCTAAAACAGTTCGATTTAGTTTTCATGGCTTCGGGGAATTCCCCATGGGCTTGGTAAATAATTTTATGTTTTTACATATGTGGGTCATGTTAATTATCAATTCTTAAAGTTTTAATCCGATTTGACGAATCCTTGTTGGAGATGTCAGTGCAATGTGGCATGCCTGTCACAATCATGAGTCAGGAACATCTTTTCGTTTTTAAGGGAGTTACCCTAAGTAAATGTTTTCTTTCTTTTAAGTTACACAGGGTGGCTAACGATCTAGCATTCCACCAAATCTGATCAAAATTAGAGCAGCCGGTTAAACGCTATGTTCCGAAAAACTATTTTTTAGAAAAATAACCGTTTTGGATTTTAACGTCTCCGGGGAGTTCCCCTAGATTTATCACCCACAATTTTGCTCCTGTGTATCTAGACTAGACCATGTTGTCTAACAAATGACAAAGCTTTATTACTATTTTATTATTCCTTTTGGTAGATGTCGGGGCGTCATGCCATGCCTGTCACAATCATGATTTGAGAACAAAATCTTATTTTTTAGGGTATTTCCCTGAATATTATTTTTTATTTTTTCTAACTGTTAAATTAGTAGGTAATGCACTTACATTCCACCAAATCTTATTCAAATTGGAGCAGCCGTTTAAGCGCTATGCCACAAAAATCTAAATTTTTTATAAAAAATATCGTTTTGGTTTTTAACCTCCCAGGGGTATTCCCCTTGATTTATCACCCAAAATGTGGGTTTCTGCATATCTAGACCATCTTGTCTAGCACATGGCTAAGTTTCATTACGATTCCGTTATTCCTGTTGGTAGATGTCGGGGCGACATACCATGCCTGTCACAATCATGATTTGAGAACAAAATCTTATTTTTAGGGTATTTTCCTAGGTAAATTTTTTATTTCTTCCAAATGTTAAATCAGTGTCTAATGCACTTACGTTCCACCAAATCTTATTTAAAATGGAGCAGCCGTTTAAGCGCTATGCCACAAAAAGCTAATTTTTTCATAAAAAATACCGTTTTGGTTTTTAACTTCCCAGGGGAATTCCCCTTGATTTATCACCCAAAATTTTGGTTTCTGCATATCTAGACCATGTTGTCCAACAAATAGCTAAGTTTCATAACGATTCCATTATTCCTTTTGGTAGATGTCGGGGCGCCATGCCTGTCAAACCTTTGACGAAAAAAAAACAAAAAAAAAAACGGACAAAAACAATATGTGTCCCAATTTTTCAATTGGGACCCATAATAACAATACAATCCTCTTAATCGTTCGTAAAAGTAACTGCGTCATTTCTTCGTTCGTCGACGGAATTCTTCGACGATGCCTTGAAATTGAATTGAATAGATAGCGTTGTCTTGTTAAATGGTCGCGAACTTCGTCGATCGAAATCGGGCGTTTCTTACTTGCTTCTTAAAGTTAATTGATTTGACAGTGCTTCTTAAAACTGCTAGCGGTGTCTTTCAGGTTTCTTGTCGACATTTTGACTTAATGAAAAATACACAGTCCGTGCGTGCACAATAAAGATGACTTGAGACTTGACCAACTCGTCGTTGCGAATGAAATTGAAACTTCGAATTGAAGTTCACGTCAAAAATTGTCCGCTTGTTTTGGTCTTCTTTAAAACAAGATTGGGTCAAACACTGTTCTCGAGAAAGTTGCGCGTTCAAATCACGTCGGGCTCAACAATGTGGAGCTCGCTATAGTTTTTGAAGTTTGTTGATCGTCGTGGCGGTTAGGTCGAAGCTTGACCTGTCGTTCTAACGAGCCGCGCTGTGATCGAGGTTATCCTTCGATTCACCGGACGCTTCATACCACATAAAAAGCTCCGTCGTCGAACAGGCGCTACACATATTTTAATATACATAAAAGAATAAACTTGCGGATGCAACAAGGACAAGCCAAAATGCTCCTGATAATATGATACCATATTCAGATTATATACCACACATAACAGGAAACACATGTTTGTACACGGGGTTTGTACGGCGTTAAACAGAAAACTCGTGGGAAACAATTTATCGACTGACTTGCCAAAACAGAAAACTAATCGCAATTTACCATGTACAAAATATAAACACATGGCATGGCGACCTAGTTGTTAAAATGTACAATAAAACAAGTATAAATACGTGTGGGATTCCCACAGGCCTGCTGTGGCTCCCTACAAATAAAACAAAATTTAGGGCATTTGAGTACAGTAACTGTAAAATGACATTATAGGTTAATTGCTATGCAACCAGTCTGCACTAAGTAACTAACGAAACCGTGGTGTGATAACGTTTTCAGTTGCTGTACTTCGTAATATTAAGTGTTTTACAATAAATATTTGGGTAGTGTTTATTAAAATGATTCTCACATATAAGCTTTTTTATCAGTAATTCAGTATGCCAAAAATAAAGAGCCAGTCTATAGTCTAAATCTGAATATACAACATATTCTATAATTACAATTGTAGATTTTTGGCACTGCATCCTTTCTTAAACACACTGCTATTGTTAATGCACACCGAAGTAAAACTTCAACTTGTTTAACAGAATAGCATGGGATATTCATGTTTATACCCGTGAATGGGAAAACCAAGGGGGTTAATGGCCTTTCTGCCATGTTCTCATATGTGACGGTGCAGAAAAGCAGGCAAACACTCGTTTGAATTTATAACGGGAAATTCTTTTTACAATCCTTGCGCAAACTTTTAGGACCTCCATATTTGGTCTTTACCTGACAAACAAAAGTCGTAGGTTAGGCATTGGAGACAAAGGAATCGACATTTGTGGAGGTTCCTTATTTTGTATTGCGCAGTTCGCCAGTAAGAACAAGTTCGCAAATTCTAAAACGGTTAAAGTAGTTTTTTGAACCAGAGCAAACTAGATTGAACGTGAAAAACCTTAAACGACGATGGACATTAACCAGGTGGTGGAATTGGTAATAAAAAAAGCAAAGGAAAACAATTTTAGCTTAAATCCGCATCTTTGCAGAGAAGACTTGGTAAGCGCTATTATACGACATACCTCAAAGTTTTATTTTTGCTTACAAGCTAAATTTAATTACCAAGCCAGATATTCCAGCCATCAACAACTTTAAAAGTTGGACATAGGTAGTAAAATAAAAATTCGGTATCAATTTATCTATTTTGTTGGAAAATTAAGGGAACAGGCAGTGTAGGGGTATGATTGGGAACTCGTGTTTATCTCCTAGACATAAAGAAATCTAGGAAACGTTATGACAAGGGTCATTGATTTAACGACCAGACTAACAATGTGTTGTTAAATACGATGGCGATATTTAATTGTCAACCCAGTAAACCACTGGGTTCAGGTAACCTCCGCTAAGCGCCTGGCACAAAGGCACAACCGAACTTGCAAGCGACCATTAACTTCGGTGCGCTACAAAGCGCTGTAGCTCATACTCCGAGAGAATTTAAAATATTTTGTTGATGGGATGATATGTAAACAAACTCTGTGCAACGAAATAATTAAACATTTGGTTGCTTTAGAAGCGCAAGTAAGACTTTACCTCGCGTGTGTTCAAGTTACAAGATATTGCGACATAGACGACACACTTGACATATTCCGACAATCTTTGTCGCAAATGATGTTAAAATTTTATCATAATTTACGGTATAAAGCGCTTAATAGCAACGTTAGTTTTTATTATCCAGCGTGACTTACTGCAGTCAACCCATATAGACTTGACATTGAACAGTTTTGACAGCAGATTTAAATCGCCATTTATAAACCCCCGAAATTAGATCATGGAATGAACAGAATCAAACTATTTAATGGAATTGAGAATTATTGTTCGATTTTTTTATTCGATCGAATAGAATCTTATTCGATAAGCCCGGTTCAAGGTATACATGCAACCTAATCACACATCAAAACCCACAGCTAAAATGGCGGATTGACGATGTCTGTACTACAGGTATAAAAATATTATAAACTTAAACCATTGAAAAGCAGTTTAAACAGTTTGGAAAGTAATCCAAACTAAACAAATATCGGCTCAGAGCTAGCATGATGGTTTAGTGCGACATCTTTCAACCGAAAGGTGGTAGATTCGAAATTGGTCACTAGCTATGTGGGTCGGTTGTATTCTTAGGCAAGGCACTTAACTGACATTGCTTGAACCCAGCAGATCAATGGGGTTCTACCAAATTAAAGGGAACGTGTCTATCATACACAACACACTGAAATAGCTCCGGTTAACCGACCGTGGGCGAGAGGTGGTCTGACGATTGCCCGTGTGTTAACCCTATTGGTTTTCCCATTCACGGGGATAAGAATAAATATCCTTTTCTAAATTATCTTTGTTTAATAAGAAATCCAAGGGAATTCCCCAGGTTAACTAAACTGGGGAAAAAATATAGAAAATCTTTCAAATTGGTAACTATTTCTTTGTGATATTATGACGCTTTTTTAATTTGGTAACTTATCAAATTTTAGTCAGTTAGTGCCGTTCCTACGATATAAACAACTAGCTAGCGATTAGTTCGGAACTTTTGTAATATATTTTCTGTACCGTCTTTGTCTTTTAATTTGTGATGTGATCTCGGTTTGAATCCCAAAAAGGAACATCTAATTTGTTTGAAGTTATAAAACTAGGCTTTGTTATGACTTCTGACCTACTGTACACATGCATTCTCTAACTCTAATACCTCACTTGGATTAGTGGGTCACACATTTCTGCTTACACAAAGTTAAAAACTACAATCTAATTTTAAATATATTTTTGTATTGATTGGTCTTAGAAGTTAACACTAATACTCTGATGTTAATTGGTTATATAAATTATTTTAATTCGCTTATCTATGTCTGTTCACAAACAGGAAAACGTCGCGATGCAATTTGAAATAAAGAATCTACAATCGCAGCTGGCAAAGAGTAATGCAGTAAGTTCGTTTGCCCATTCAAAGCTAAGCCAACTAGGCATATACTTAATCGTCCCCATTCACGGGGATAAGAATAAATATCATTTTCTAAATTATTTTTGTTTAATAAGAATTTTAAGGGAATTCTCCAGGTTAACTAAACTGGGGAAAAATATTGAAAATCTTTCAAATTGGTAACTATTTCTGTGTGATATTATGACGCTTTTTTAATTTGGTAACTTATCAAATTTTAGTCAGTTAGTGCCGTTCCTACGATATAAACAACTAGAAAGTGTCAACCACGTGTTTAACCACCACTATTTGTAAAACACATGTCGTATGCCATATATTCATGCTACAGGGTCCCTAACCACAATTTGTATTTTATGCACCGAGTATATAGTTTGTTTCTGCAAGCATAAACGCATGGGTCCCATAGTTAACCAACTATTTCTATGTGCAGTTAAATAAAAGATAAACGTCTAAAATTTACGAACATTTCACCACAAATATTTTAAATTAAAGCTTCTTTTCAAGCACTGTAGTAAAATAAGGCTAAATTCCCAAAACAGCCCGATTTATTTTTAATGGTTTCAGGAAATTCCCCTGGGTTTAGTAGATAAGTTTCTGTTTTTATAAGTGACTTATGTTATGAAACAATTCTTAAAGTTTTAATCTGATTTGTAGACTGCTTATTAGAGATGTCAGTGCGATATGGCATGTCTGTTACAATCGTAACTCAACTACCCTAAGTAAATGTTTTCTATTTTTTAATTGGCACAGAGTGTCTAATGGTCTAACATTTCACTGAATCTGATCAAAATTAGAGCAGCCGTTTAAGCGCTATGCCCCCAAAAGCTAATTTATTAGAAAAAAAACGTTTTGGTTTTTAACGTCTTATGGGAATTGCCCTGGATTCATTACCCAAAATTTTGGTTTCTGCATATCTAAACTCATGTTGTCTATAACAAATACCAAAGTTTGATTGCGATTCCATTAATCCTTTTGGTAGATGTCGGGGCGACGTGGCATGCTTGTCACAATCATGATTTGAGAACATATTCTATTTTTCGAGTATTTCCTTAGGTAATTTTATTATTTCTTCTAAGTGTTAAATCAGTGACTAATGCACTTACATTCCATGAAATCTGATTCAAATTGTAACAGCCGTTCAAGCGCTATGCCCAAAAAAGGCTAATTTTTTAGAAAAAAATAGCGTTTTGGTTTTTAACATCCCAGGGGAATTTCCCTTGATTTACTACCCAAAATTTTGGTTTCTGCATATCTAAACCATGTTGTGTAAAAAATGTCCAATTTTCATTGCGATTCCATTGCTCCTTCTGGTAGATGTTGAGGCGACATGGCATGCCTGTCACAATCATGATTTCAGTACAAAATCGAATTTTTTAGGGTATTTCCCTAGGTAATTTTTTTATTTCTTTAAAGTGTTAAATCAGTCACTAACACACTTACTTTTCACCAAATATGAATCAAATTAGAGCAGCCGTTCAAGCGCTATGCCACAAAAAGCTAAATTTTTCATATAAAATACCGTTTTGGTTTTTAACCTCCCAGGGGAATTCCCCTTGATTTATTACCCAAAATTTTGGTTTCTGCATATCTAGACCATGTTGTCTAGCGATTGACTAAGTTTCATTGCGATTCGATTATTCCTTCTGGTAGTTGTCGGGGCGCCATGCCATGCCTGTCAAACCTTTGACAAAGAAAAACAAGAAAAAAAAAGAAAAAAAAAACGGACAAAAACAATATGTGTCCCATTTTTCCAAGTGGGACCCATAA
>CH003254.1:125106-140717 GCA_000149265.1 Ciona savignyi
GACATCTTAGGCCATAGCGCTTGAACGTCTGCTCCCAATTTGAATCAAATTTGGTGGAATGTTAGTGCACCAGTCACTGATTTAACATTTAAAAGAAATAAAAAAATTACCTAGGGTAATACCTTAAAAATTAAACTTTTGCTGTTAAATGACAATTGTGACAGGCATGCCATGTCGCCCCGACAGCTACCAGAAGGATTATGATATCTCAATGAAACTTTGTTATTTGTTGAACAAAATGGTCTTGATATGCAGAAACCAAAATTTTGGGTGATAATTTTAGGGGAATTGCCCTGAGACGTTAAAAACCAAAACGGTATTTATTTCTAAAAAATTAGCTTTTTTGGGCATAGCGCTTGAACAACTGCTCCAATTTTAATCAGATTTGGTAGAATGTAAGGGCATTAGTCACTGATTTAACAATTAGAAAAAATAACAAATATTACCCAAGGAAATACTCTAAAAAATAAGATTTTGTTCTCAAATCATGATTTTGACAAGCATGGCATTGCGTCCAACATCTACCAGAAGGAGTAATGGAATCGCAATGAAACTTTGTCGTTTGTTAGACAACTTTGTCTAGATATGCAAAAACCAAAATTTTGGGTGATTAATCTAGGGAAATTCCCCTGAGACCTTCAACCCCGAAACGGTATTTTTTTCTAAATAATAGCTTTTTTGGGCATAGCGCATAAACGACTGCTCTAAATTTGATCAAGTTTGGTAAAAAGTTAGTCCTTTAGTCACTCTGTGGCAATTAAAAGAAAGAAAACATTTACTTAGGGGGGTTCGAAACCAGGCCTGGTATAAACGGACCCAGTGGAGGATCCAGTGATCCTGGGTTCGAAATCAGTCCTGGTATAATCGGACCTAGTCGAGGATCCAGTGATCCTGGGTTCGAAACCAGGCCTGGTATAAATAGACCTAGTGGAGGATCTAGTGATCCTGGGTTCGAAACCAGGCCTGGAATAAACAGACCTAGTGAGGGTATTTCTCTTAAAACCGAAGATATGTTCCTGAATCATGATTGTGGCACTTAACCGTTAGACCAACGGAAAGGAAAAAAATCAGTACAGCGCTTGAAAAGAAGTTCTAGTTTTAAACTTTTGTGGTAAAATTTTTGTTAAAATAACACGATTATTGTTTTTTAATTTAAATATGGAAAATAAGTTTGGTTGATAACTCTGGGACCCACGCGTTTATGCTTGCATAAACAAACTACCGGTACATACTCGGTGTATAAAATACAATTTGAGGTTAGGGATCCTGTAGTATGAATATATGTGGCATACAAAAATGTGTTTTACAAATAGTGGTGGTTAAACACGTGGTTGACACTCTCTAGTTTGTGATGTGATCTCGGTTTGAATCCCAAAAAGCAACATTTAATTTGTTGGAAGTTATAAAACTAGGCTTTGTTATGACTTCTGACCTACTGTACACATGCATTCTCTAACTCTAATACCTCACTTGGATTAGTGGGTCACACATTTCTGCTTACACAAAGTTAAAAACTACAATCTTATTTTAAATATATTTTTATATTGATTGGTCTTCGAAGTAAACACTAATACTCTGATGTTAATTGGTTATATAAATTATTTTAATTTGCTTATCTATGTCTGTTCACAAACAGGAAAACGTCGCGATGCAATTTGAAATAAAGAATGTACAATCGCAGCTGGCAACGAGTAATGCAGTAAGTTCGTTTGCCCATTCAAAGCTAAGTCAACTAGGCATATACTTAATCGTATACATTCGTTTAAAATGCATGCGATTCTAAGGCTGAATAAGACTAAAATTACTCCGACCGATTAGCTTGGTTGGTGAGTGTGCGCCTATCAGCCGAAGGGTTGTGAGTTCGAAACTGATCTCCCGCTGGTCGGCTCCTGAAGGAATTGGCGACTACTGATTGCACAATAAATGGGACCTTTATCATTAATGTATTTCTGTGATATGTACACAAATAACAAGTTGTGTTTTTGCAACCGGCTAAGTCAGCAAGCTATGTGTCCAGGTATGGTATATTATGTGGCGACAGGTTGGTTCTAATTCGGCGTAATATCAATCCACCGGTTGTTCCAGATCATCAATGCTCTACACGGCACCTTTGAGGCACTAAACAAAACGATCCGCGATATTACGAAGCCCGGTGTTCGTGATACTTGTAAAATACCGAAAGATGTGTACGTGGAAGTGAGAGGTAAGCTTGTCACGTTGTAATATTAGCACAATATTGTTGCAGGAATTCTAATATGATTCTTCGTAGACACAAGAAGCCCGCCAACTCAAATGCACAATGAAAGAAATGCCGAATATGATGGTTCGTCTGCACGGTTAGTTACTTATAATTCGAATTCACTCTTGACTGAGTTCTGATGACTAATATGAAGTGGATTATAAAATTTTAAGGAAATCCTTATCTATGATTTCACATTAAACACCAAGAAATGTTTGTCTCGTCATTTTAAACATACAGACCGAACGAACCGCCTCCTAAACCCCCGAGATTAGATCATGGAAGGACCAGAACTGTTTCAACGAGTACCGATACAATTGGTGAGGATTGAACTAACCTATATCAGCTATCTTTACGATTGGCCAAATACTTGGACAGTGTATGGGATATAAATGTGGGATGGTTCTTTGTAATTTTAATAATAAAAAGGTAATATTCGCTTTAACTTGTGTATAATAGTCTCTGTTATATAAACGTCTTATTACATTTTGTGTTTTTTTAGATTTGTCACAGGGTTACCCCTTAGAAATAATACCAAGAGAAGAAGCTACAAGCAACACCCTGCCAAAGAGGCCATCCAGAGCTCTCCTACGTGTCCCGGAACCATCTTTAGGCAACAACCATCGACGATTACAAGCACATGATGATTTTATTGCATCTACTTCACCGGGAAGCACAACAGATGAAGACAATTCACGAGAGTCGTTGGATTTTAGTAAGTCTCTATTGGGCTTGGGTGCTCTAAATTAGGCTGGACTGGGTAAGATAGGTAGGCCAACAAAACGTGATAATCGCCACATTAATAATATTTTTTAAGGATAGGATAGAACATTATTGATTAGCCCAATAGGACACCGACGACCAACCCGCGACTCGAAAGCTTTCAGTAGACAGTTTTACGTGCTACGTGACGTTCCTAAATAGTAAAACGAAAATTAAACTTTTCTAATTCATTCATTTGCAGAAATCGACAACTCAGAGAAACCATTCTTAAACCAAATAAAGAACTTTTCTCGTCACTAAGGCAAAGAGACTGCACAACAATAACAATAAAGTAGTAGTAAACTAAATACTTAGAAACGTTCAACTCTTTTTTGATGACTCAATATGTTTCTCTGTTTGTTTCCTCGTTTCAATACTGCAAGAACCTGTATATTAATCAATAATTATACAAAAAAACGTAAAGACGTCTACATATATACTGTAAAAGTGCCAAACCTCGAGTATTAGGAGAGGCCTGTTAGTATGGCTTTTGGAAAAAGGGGTCACATATTGGATTTTGGGAATTTTATTTTCTCACTGTCAGTCAAAGTTCTTTGTACTGGATTTTAAACAAAAACTGCCAATTTTTTTAACTATCAGTACAAAAAAGAATTAGGAAACACATTAATAACCGATTTTAATCATAAAAGTAAAAAGTAAAAAAAAACCTTTTACTTGTAAAGACCGACTAAGATATCGTATGTAGCCATACTAAATATATTTAAACCAGTTAACACCTAACAGAAAAATCTTTAATGCAAAATGTATGTGCATGTGCGGTATTTGAGCAGTTGATGAATTTTTAACAATATTTTATTAAAAATAAAATTTCCATTTAAATCTGTTTTCATTTACTGTTTTTTTCAGTTACATTTAAAATAAAATTTACATTTAAAATTTTATGAATACATTTAATTTGTTACTGTAAATGTTGATCAATGTATACTAAATTAGTTATTTTCAATGTTGCCTGCTCCATATACGATATTCTATATGTGTGTTTTTTTTACATTTGTAAATGTTACATTGTCCATTTAAGTAAAAATTCTTATAAATTTAAACTATTCTTTTTCGCTTAGGAGATAGATATTGGCGATGACACTGTTAAAAATTAGTCGAAATTTATCAAGAACTGAATAGTTTTGTAGCATTTCGTATAGTATATATATTTGTTTGAATTTATGTCTAAAACATTTTGTGTTTTAACTTCGTTTTTTTTGCGTTTCAAGTTTACCGACTCTCACGTTTTATTACTTTGTACGTAATTATCACCTTGTACGGGCCTTTGTACTTTTGCGTTTTAAATCGTTTACATAGTTTTTCAACCTAATTCCCCACAGTTAGTCAAACGTGCAGATGTGAAATGTCTGGCACGTAAACTTTTCGCACCTTGTAAATTCCCTATAAATTCTGGAAATTTATATAACCTAATATACATTAACCTACAATAACGTACTTGAGATAACTTGCGTCATGCTATATAATGTACTCCAGACAAGATAACTTGCGTTATGCTGTGTAACGTACTGAGTAACTCGCTTCGAGAATAAACCGTATATTGAATGAGATCTAGACATTACAAGTCGTGGCTATACAACTATATTAGTGGGCTTTTTGAGGACAGAGCAAGCTATGTCAAGTTCAAAGTAACCAGAATAAAGATCTTCATCAAAAAGCGACGAGCAGAAGCAATCAGCATTTAAAAAGCGCGAGCCCACATTGTTGAGCCCGACGTGATAATGCACACGCACCTTCCCGAAACGAACAATTTCCGACGTCAACTTCAACTAGAAGTTTCAAGTGCATTGGTACCGACGAGTGGCCCAATGCAAGTTATTTAAGAAGCAATTTCAAACATCAAGTAAGAAACGCCCCTTTTCGCTGGACGAAGATGGTGACTATTCAACAAGACAACGCTCACTATACAAATCAAGTTTATAAGCATCGCTTTCGCCGACGAAAGAAGAGAATACGAAAGACGACGTTCCCTTTACGAAATATGAAAGGGTTGTATTATTATTTTTGTAGCTTCTAGATTATTTTTTGTAAGTTTTATAATTATTTTTGATACTATATGTAATTATTAGTCTGCAACGATTGCAAATACTAGTGTTCCTGGTTTGGTTGAATGGTACTAGGCTATTGCAAGAATGCATAATATCGGTGTTTTACTCTACAGACTTCTTACAAACACGAAGAGCAAACGCGCCTTCAACAATTGCTACATGCACTCCATCTTAAACAAGGTCAGTAACGCTTTTACAATCTATGCTAACATGAGCTTGAGTCAATGATGCCATGCTTTGCCAACCCCATCCGGGTATATTAGGCGCACTTACACGTCGAAACGACGTTTGTTTTGTTCGTTCGCGCCAGATTTTCAATGTTACCGCCGACAAGGCGTTAGTTTTCTTTTAATCGCCTCACGCAAATTTACTTCTCGTTCACGCGATTAGTATACTCGTCTTATAGCAGCGGCACAAAGTTTGTTTCTTGTCCTGCGAAGTCAGATAGCCCCTGCCCTGCGTGTTTGCGCTCTTGCTGTGTAAATAAGTGAGCGTACCCGCTTCACAACGCCACAGTTTATTAAACGATACCAGCGTACTTCCGTACAGCTATGGTAATCGCGCCGCATGTAAATGCGATGTCTAATTGTCTAATCGCCTCTCAGTCAATGTGTCGGATGTTCCGAACCGAATATATTTCGTGTGTAAAACAGGCTTTTACAAACACCGCACAGTAATGACGAGACACGGCTTATGTCACTGCTTCCACTAAAAGTTTTCTTTTGTTTGTTGATGGAAATACATCCGCGCAAGATTATTTCCCTTATTCGTTACGAGTCGTAAAACCTACATATGACAGGTCGCTCGGTTTTTGTGTTTGCGTTTTTATTAATTGCGCTTTCGTCGCATATAGCGAGATCATCGCTGCATTTATTTCATGCTCACTCGGTAGTGAGTAACCAGGCGTACACGCCTTGGTTTATTAGCTGGCAAAGTATAAAAAATATGGCTCATGTGATGCAAATTGTGGCGTTGCTACCTTGAATATGAGATGTCACTTTTACTACATATTCCACCTAACATTTATCACGCATTAACATACATGACACCAGATTTTTATGCACGATTGCACAGTTCTAGCTTTGTACTTAATTCTCCCAACCAGGATATTCTAGTTTTTGCAGGATAAACGTGTGAAATGCTCAAAACTTCGTGAGAACGTTCACCCCATGACTTCGATTGTTTATTCGCCTGAACATCCGAAATGCTCAACGAGACCGTGATTTTTTATATTCTCAAACTTAACAAAATGTGGAAAAAATGAGATGTTGTAGCATTTCGTATAGTATATATATTTGTTTGAATTTATGTCTAAAACATTTTGTGTTTTAACTTCGTTTTTTTTGCGTTTCAAGTTTACCGACTCTCACGTTTTATTACTTTGTACGTAATTATCACCTTGTACGGGCCTTTGTACTTTTGCGTTTTAAATCGTTTACATAGTTTTTCAACCTAATTCCCCACAGTTAGTCAAACGTGCAGATGTGAAATGTCTGGCACGTAAACTTTTCGCACCTTGTAAATTCCCTATAAATTCTGGAAATTTATATAACCTAATATACAATAACCTACAATAACGTACTTGAGATAACTTGCGTCATGCTATATAACGTACTCCAGACAAGATAACTTGCGTTATGCTGTGTAACGTACTGAGTAACTCGCTTCGAGAATAAACCGTATATTGAATGAGATCTAGACATTACAAGTCGTGGCTATACAACTATATTAGTGGGCTTTTTGAGGACAGAGCAAGCTATGTCAAGTTCAAAGTAACCAGAATAAAGATCTTCATCAAAAAGCGACGAGCAGAAGCAATCAGCATTTAAAAAGCGCGAGCCCACAGTTTTATGCCTACGCTATAGGTATATTTTAAATCGGTTCAAAATTGCAGATTCTGAATGATTTGTTTAAAAATACAAACTGATTTACCGACTAAACGCAAAGCTACAACGCGCTCACTGTCGCTTCCATTTCGTTATATTTTCTTGTGGGTGGATCGTGGAAGAACTAACTTAATCATCACAGCATGTAGACGCGGTTCCTGAATGATAAATTATAACCGTAGATTGTTTGCTAAGTGCACAACATAGAATATGCATATGCAATCATAAATGCACTTGTATTACGTATGTTAAAAAACTGGATACTTCGATTTTATAATCAGATAAAGAATATGAATACGAACAAAACTGCGTACCCCCTTTCCGGGAAATCGCCGGAAATTTAATTGTAGGCTACTGGAATTAGTGATCGGTAATATTTCCAATCCATATAAAACGAAAAGAAATGTCCAATTGGATTAAATATCCTGGAGGTGCTAGCTTATATGTTTGGATCTGCACTAGTAATATTTACATGTGAATATAATATCACTGGTCAATCAAAACCAGTCTTAACCGTTTCCTGAAAGCCCCGTAAACTTATGGTGGTGCGCTTATCAAGGTTTATTTGTACAAATATATATGATCGAGACGAGAAATATTATCATTAGCTGGTCGGTCTTTTCCTTGGGCAAAACACTAAGCGTATATTGTCCGAATCCAGTGGACTATTGGGTTTTACCAAACCAAATTTATTTATGTTCACTTCAATAGCTCCGGAAGCCCGGCGATAGGCACGAGGTGATTTGAATATTACCCGTGTGTTTACAACCCGTTGCGTTTATAATAATTTTTAGTTAATCAGCAACTAAACACCTGCAGTATACTGCCCGAGCTACTTGTATGTATACATTGAATGATGACCTTGATAAATATTAAGCAATCGTCTATTTGCAAGCACGACATTGCACGTGTCGCTGCCTGTTTGCGCTTGCATCCAGAATCTTGTGGTAAGCACTTCCCCGCATAATATAACCGAGGAACACTTCAATTAGTGCAGGATGTATCCAGTATTTCTATTCCTTCTTTTATTATCAGTCAAGGTGACAGGTTGGTACTATTTTATTATTCATATAAAGCAGTTTTGTTTGGCTATTATTTGATATTGTGTAGTTTTGTATTGTGTATTCTTTTATATTAGATATTTGTGTAACGGGTATTGATTTCATTTTGTTTTTACTTTCTTATTTTTAAGAAATGCTGTTTTGTCGCATTTTTAGGTCTGGTTTGCGTGGTATTCACCAACAGCCAATAAACGTGAATAGAAAGGTTTATGCTATATTGTTTCATCATAATTTTGGACGGTTTTGTTTTAAACTTCAAACCACCGCATTATAGGATGGCGTTACCTCACAGAAGAAAAGTTCAGTCCGCATATTTTAAGCTGGTGGCTTTCATTTAAATACTAACATGATCAAACCATCCGCTGGCTAAGTCGGTTATGTCTGTTGGAAGTGCATTTTGCTTATATGCTCGTAGATTAATGTGATGTATTTTAACTATAAAAATAGGAAATATTCCAACCATACATAATGGTTTTATTTCTGCGGATAAGGTAACTGATAAAAGCACGAACATGACCGCTACAAATACAAATATCATCGAGGAGAGTGTTGACGTGGCGCACGAAACATAAATGGTAATATTTGAGATGTAAAATCTGGCGGTTCTTGTATGCATAATGCATTTGCTAATGTTTATTTAACTGTTGTTTAATGAGCTTAGTAAATATAATATTTAAGTTTAATCTTTCTAAACAGGTTTTTTTCTTATCGTTTTTATTCTTACTTTTCGCTAAACACTTGGCAGCGTAACAGTTAATGGAATGTAAATGTTTGATGGTTAGTAGCAATTTTATTCAATCGAAATATCTTCTCAACTATGCAATCTCTGTTATATTGGCTCTTCACATTGTTGCGAGGAATTCTAATCTTTTTTCTGCAGATACATCAAGACCACCAAAACAAAAGCACAATGAAATTTATTGTAAAATATGGCCGTTCACATGCACGGTTAGTTACTTCTAAATATAATGCACTCTTGACTGCGTTCTGGTGACAAATCTGTATTGGATTATAAGGTTGTAAAAAGAAACCCGTGTCTATGATTATACATAAAAGTTTAAATATATATAAAAAATATTGTCTGGATTTTGAATCCAATAGCCGGGCAGCCAAACTGTTAAAGATCTTAGTTGTTCATTTCGCCATACTAAAGCTAATAGGAAAAAGGTGCCATATTGATTTAGCAAAAATAGCCCAAAAAGGTGCCATATTGATTTAGCAAGAACTGATTGTCTCTTCATGTTAAACATGCAGACCGAACGAACCGAGTTCAGATCGTGGAAGAACAAGGACTGTTTCAACAAGTACCGACACAACTGGTGAGGATTGAACTAACCTATATCAGCTATATGTTTACGATTGGCCTAATACTTGGACATGGGATGTAAATGTGAGATGTTTTTTTGTAATTTTTATAAAAAAAGGTGATATTCGCTTGAACTTGGGTAATAGTCTCTGTTATATGAACTTCTTACTATATTATCTTTCTTTTAGATCTGCCACAGGGTTACTCCTCAGCATTAACACCAAGAGATCAAGCTAGCAGCAACACCTTGCCAAGGATGCCATCCAGAGCTCTTCCAAGTGGCCCGGAACAATCTCCGGCGATATAAAACCTTTTAGTAGGCAGTTTTATGTGCCACGTAACCATAATAAATAATGAAGTCAAAATTGAACTTTTCTATTTTTTTGCAGCAGACGAACCACCAAAACCCTACAAAAATCGAATTCGAAAATAAAATTTCCCCGTTCCAATAGTGGAGAATAATTAATGGCAAGCAGACCAAATAACAATAAAATAGTTCCTTTTTTAAACTAAATAATTAAAAAAAATTTCTACCTTTTCGATGACTGAAAACAATTCCTTGGGTTGCTTGAATACTCTATACCGCTACAATATTGCACGGAGGTGTGTTGTAATCGATAATCATACAGAACATCCGTGTACATTCGTTTAAAATTCACTTGAACAGTGCCAAACTTTCGATGAGTAGTGACCGGTTATTATAATTCCTTTTCCAAGTGCCACATATTGCGTTTGTATATGTTTTATTTTCTCGCTTTCTGCTATAGATATTTGTACGGCATTACAAACAAAGGGGCAAAATGGCAACTCTTTTTAAACATTGCTATAAACAAAAGTTCAGGAAAACCATAAACAACCGATTTTACTCATAAAAGCAAAATAAACCGTTTTACCCGTAAGACCGCCTAATGTATCGTATCTAGCCATATTTACATTTTGCATAAAATGAGTCTAGCATTTTAATCAAAATTAATTAAAAGAGAATTTAAAATAAACAGAAAATGACAAAAAACGCCAATTAACCATTTTTAACCGTAAATTACTATACAAATACTAAAAATGTTTAATCGAGTTAACACCTAACTGAAAATTAGTTAATACAAATCACATGTGCATTACTTAATTTGGGGTAAAAAATTGTGTAAATAACCCAGTTAATTAAGGGAAATAGATCACAAATTTCAGTTAGTTTTTTTTCCGTAAAAATTCGGTATTTGAAAAATGAATTGTTTTTTTCATCAAAATGTAAATCAGGATAATAATTAAAAAAAAAAACATCCATTAAAATTCTGACAAGCTGTGATCTAATTGTGGTTGGTGTGGTTGGTAATTAGAAACAAACTATATACAATATGTATAAAATCAATTCTGTTTAGGATAGGATAGGATATTCATGTTTATTCCCGTGAATAGGAAAACCAAGGGGGTTAACACACGTGCAATCATCACATCACCTCGCACCCACCGTCGGGTTACCGGAGCTATTGCAGTGTGTTGTATAATTAAGACATTTCTTCCATTTGATTAAACCAATTAATCCGCTGGGTTCGGGCAATGCCAGTTAAGTGCCTTGCCCAAACACACAACCGCATAGCTAGCGACCAGTTTCGCACCTGCAACCTTTCGGCTTAGAGGTGGCGCACTAAACCACCAGAATAACCGATTGGACAATTTGTGGCAGAATAGTTAACGCGTCGATAAATATACAGATTTCCATACACAAACATAGTTACGAACCCAAAATGAGTTTAAAACTTAAAAACAAGTTCTAATACAAACATCGCACAGCCTGATAAATGATGTGAATTAAATAATTTAACTAACGCTTTTAAACTGGGAATACATATGTTCTGCTTCGGACAAACACATAGATTAGCGTTATATAGTGTTGCTTACCACATTCTGGTTTGCTAATTGTTTGTGCTATTATGATTGACTCAATATTCACTGATTTATATGCAAATTTAATTTGTTATTGTAAATGTTGATCAATGTATACTAAATTAGTTTTTTCCAATGTTGCCTGCTCCACATACGATAAATATACGTTTGTACAGTTAAAATGTTTTTTTACATTTGTAAATGTTACATTGAGGGCCACCTGAGTAAAAATTATCTTTTTCTCTCAGGAGATATCGGTGATAACGCCAAAAATGTTGAAAATAAGTCGAATTTCATCAAGAACTTGTGGAAGATCAGGAGCTTTTGTGGTCGGTTTGCGTGCTTATAGCTATAGCACTGAACATGACCTATATTCTCCAACTAATTAGACTCCGAATTGACTCCGTCTCGGAAGGTTTCTGAATTGTATCTTATAAGCTGATACAGTAAAACACATGCATTTCAACTGGTTGCCTGAACATGCTCGGAACCGCGCCCGAGCAGGCGATTTATTTTTGGTCCTTATTCTTAAACGCGTTTTCGATAATAAAATAAATGCAAAAACTTTATACACGAAACATCAGCTTGCAAAACGTATGGCATGGGGATTATATCCCGTTGGCACGCACAGGAAGTGAGGCACAAAGGTTTTCAGAAGAGGCGCAAGCTGTGCAGCATGCATATATGGCTTACTTAAACAAATTTCACAAAACTTAATATAATGTGCAACAAATATTACACAAGCCGCGAATGTCGCTACAAACTAAATAGTTTTAAGCCTACATTTTAGGTATTATTTAGATCGGTTCAAAATTGGAGATTCGAAATTCTTTGTTTTAAAATACAAACTGATTCACCGACTAAACGCAAAGCAGGATGCTACAACGCGCCCATTGTCGCTTTAATTTCGTTATATTTTCTTGTAGGTGGAACGTGGGAGAACTAACTTAATCATCACAGCATGTAGGCGCAGTTCCTGAATGATAAATTACACCCGTCGATTGCTTGCTAGGTGCACAACATAACTGGTATGGTTCAAATAAAGAACTATTTTAATTAGCACGGTCTTAATTGTAACTTTATTATGTGTAGGCGCGTTATCAAATGGTCTGGTTTTACAGACGCGGTAGGTAAAGGAGAATTTAAACGTTGGTACAAGATGCTCAATCAGCTTTAACAACAGTTTTGTTTTGCCCGAAATTTATATGTTTTTATCTTGGCTTACCTAAGGACTGTCGTGGTTCTGATTTGTAATTCTTTAATTGTACTAGTTATGGATTCCTTTCGATTCGTAATTTCGAAAAGAACATATTGATTTTACTCGGTTATTCTTTCTTTTTTCTGCTTAAAAAAAGTATTAAACGCACTATTGGCAGTTATATTAATTAAATGGTCACGCAACACGGGTAAAAATAAATAGAAATTCCAATAACAAATTGTTATGCTTCCAATACCCATAATCAACCGCTTTTTAAAAATTTCCATTTAATCCTAATCAGGCAGAAACAAACGTTAATACTATTGTTTAAGATATATCAAGGGAGATAGAGTTCCAGACAACCAGTTTATTTTATTCAAATATTATAGATATCACGAGAATACGTATCATATATACCAAGTGTGGTTAGACAATCAGAAAACCCGAATGTTTCTGCATGTAGGTAATATAAAACGTTGTTTAACATAAAATGTAGGTAAAATAAAATGGTGTTTAACATAAAATGTAGGTAATATAAAATGGTGTTTAACACTTGGTTGCCACACTGTAATTTAAAACGTGCTTATTCTCTTTGTTGTGTCTTAGATGCGGTCGCTTCACACACTCATGGTGAATAGATCCACGTTCGATATTCATACCTATTATGAAACATCCATTTATTATCCCGACATGCATATATTATAATATAATTAAGCGTGTCGCTTCCAAGGTGCTGTCATTGTTATACCGCCAATCACCATTGGAAAATTATTCCGTCATCATTAAACTGGCAACATAGCTGATGTTATGCGTAGTTTACCAAGTAGTTAGTCAATGCAAAGTTGTTTATGAGGCAGCAATGTACATAATCATGTATGTAGAGACTATTTTTTAGTTTTGTGGTATCAAAGCATCAGTTAGGAGCTAACGTTTAGGTTAGCCTTACTTTGAGAACAACCTGGATTGTTTTAAGAAATCTATGCTTACCTGTAGCAACCATAAGGTAATTCATCAAGACACGGACATCAAGTTTAAAATGCTAACTCGGGAACCACTTATTTTCTGATTGCAGGAACAAACATTATTTTCTTTGTATAAGATACATATATCAAGTGTTAATAAGTAACCAAAGCAACCGATCGTTTTTACATGTAAGACATTCGGCCTATAGTCAAAATAAGTTTTAAAAATAAAGGTAGTTAGCAGTTAAAATTATCTAGTTTGTGTTGTAATGTCACATAATTTAGGTGTTTTAGATGTAATAAATGTCTAACCTTATAGACACTATACAAGCTTTTTTAAACAAATATTGGAAATATGTGTAAATTGTAGAAATAATCTGTTCATTTTTTTTTTTTTTTTTGGGTTGTTAAGCCGAGTTTGTGGCCTTAGGTGCGAGCTTGTGGCCTTAGGCCGATCCCCTCGTGCAATGTGGAAATTAATCCACTGGGGGAGGTTTCCCTAGTATGTGGTTGCTGCAAGAGACACCTTTCGCAGGCATCTCTCCACAGCGTGCAAGCCACGTAGGGAGGGGTTCTATTGCTTAAGGTATCCCGACACCTAAATTCACGCCCTCCAGTGGTTAGCTGGAGGCAGCGCTAGTTAACCGCACTACCACAGGGTGATGCGATTCCGCAGCTCAGACCTAGCCCTTCGAGTTGCACCTTACGGAAGTAACGTGAACCCTAGGGCAGAGTGAATTTAAGCACCGTTTACCTAATGAAAAAAGCAAGGAAAAAAAATTCTTGCCGTGATTAATTAGATAAACATATTACACTTAGAGTTTCCTAAAAACTATATAATTTTAAGTTTTTTAGATCTCGTTTGATTATATATAAAAATGCTGAAAGTGATCGGTTTCGTTTTCGTCTGTGCAGTTTACATTGACCACACGAGGGCGTCAACTTGTTCGATGACAAACCCGTGCCAACTTACCGGTAGAAACAATTTCATTTTTAATGATATTCAAAATAAGATTTTGAAAGAGTTTAAAATGATTAAATTATTAAAAATAAAGCAGAATTTTTCAATGAACGATTAAAGTATAAATAATATGGAACAAAAGCCAAATAAAAACACTTTCTGAGGGGCATTTAATGTATCATTTAATGAAACAAACAAAATATAACCAAGATATATTAAAACTGTTCCTGAAATTTTCAAAATATATTTTTCTCATATTATCTGGAAAAATGTTGCGCAATTAAAATTGGGTATTCTTAAAAATTTTGATTTGAAACGTTATAAGATATCTATACACAGGTGGAGCGGCGTTCATCGAGCCAGAAGCCGTGAAATCGAGCAAAGGCAGCTTATCATACACACTGCAAGTTAACGTGGCGAAGTTTACTTTCGATTGGCTGACAGTGCATAGGAGGGTTTATAATGGGAAAATTGCGGGGCCAACCATTACTGTACGTCAGGGAGACAACATTAATATCACCGTGGTAAGCTGGTAATATGGGTTTCGATTCATATTAAAGTTGGTTGTGTGATGGTTATTCTTTTTAATTACTCAGGTTGGCTAACCATGATTTGTTATTTAACTAATGACCACAACCTGTATAATCACACCGCAACTACCCACCCACGTTTACACCAACCCCGTTCACCCCACTCATGTTTACCCCGCCCACGTTTACCACCCACCTTTACCCCAACACACGTTTACGCCTTCCATGTTTACTTTACCGACGTTTATCAGTTTTACTTTGTCTTCGACAAAATAGAAGATTAGTTTGAGCACAAGATTGTTCCCTAGAAATGTTTTGATTATGTTCGTTTAAGTTACCCACATATAACCTTTGTTATCTTCAGATGAACAATTTGGATCCGATGCAGAAAACCGGGCCAGAGTTCCACAACAAATTACATTCCCCCAACTCTACCAACCTTCATACACATGGCCTACACATCAGTAGCACGGTATCTCATTTGTTGCTCAACGTAGAATATGTTTTACCATATATACATGTGTGTACAAGTTTAAGGAAGTGTATGTCATACACGAAAGTATTAATTGATTTGTCGATCCAGTATTACTGCTTGATACCCTCTGCCCACAGAGTTAACATTGATAAATTGATTTATGTCTCACTAGATACCATTATAAGTATTATAAAGTTACTGGCTCATTAAAAAAAAGAAACCAAAAAACATTCTTCACAACTAAAACACATACAAATAAACTTGCATAACCGAACCACATACAA
>CH003253.1:0-29181 GCA_000149265.1 Ciona savignyi
AAAAGATAAAATGTTGGATCAAAACTCCAATCACTTAATTTGAAAACAAATACCAAAATTATACTGTTATTTTACAATTTTACCTGCTTCTTGCATTTGGTATTTAATCTGTCTCTCTTCTTTGGCCAACTCTCGCATCTCCGAGTTTAATCTGAAAAATATACATTTCAAGCAATCTAAAGTATTCATTTTGACTGTTAAATGGGTCAGGTTAATTAATACCACCGAAGCTCAATAAGAGAGCTTTGAGAGATTGGATGATCAAGAACAGACGTTTGCGATACGGTTGCGTCCTTCGTGGAGGCACGAAGCAAACGTCGCTTATACCAATGTTTTAAGGGGTTCCAAAAATGCATTAGATATACACAACACATATTGCAATAGCTCCGAGGTTTTGTGACGATTGCCCTGCGATATCGTCCCTTGCGTTTTCCCATTCACAAGTATAAAACTTAAAAATCCGACTTAAGGCAATCAGTTTAGACCGTTTCTAGGGTAGGACATCCATGTTTATCTCTTGAGTGGAACAAACCAAGGGGGTTAACACACGGCAATCGTCAAATCAACTCGAACTAGTCGCCAGGTTATCGCAAAGTATCAAATACGATAGAGACATTGGGTTGACTACAATTGGGATAAAATATTTCTTTTATATCCTTGTGGAAGTGTAAACGCGGAGAATGATTATACATGAAATTCGTCAGATTATCTCACGAATACTTAAATTTTTTAACCGACCCAAGTTGCGAACCCGTAATGGGTTAGGCACAAGGATCGTTTTTTTGTATAGAAGTCGGTGTATGTATTGGTCGTGCTAACCATTCGGCCACACGACCGTACCGCAAGAATACTTGATGGGACGTTATCACAAAAATAGGATTGGATATTCATGTTTAACTCGTGGATGGAAAAAACAAGAGGGTTAACACACGGCAATCTTTAAATTACCTCGCGCTCACCGTCGGGTTAACGGAGCTATAGCAGTATGTTGTATATAATAGACACGTTCCAGTTTCGCACCTGTAACCTTTCGATTAAAAGGCGACGCACTTAACCGCCAGACTAACCGGCCGGACGTAATTCAAATTACAAGGTAAATTATCTCGCGCCCCCGCCGAGCTACGGTAGCTTTTACAGTGTGTTTTATTTGATTAAAATGGTATTTCAACTATATCACAACCCATTAATTTACTGTATCCAGCGATGCTTCTAGTTTCCTTGCCCAAAGACACAAATGACTAACTTGCAACTAATTTCGAACCCAATATGTTTTGTCTGATAGGCGACACACTAACACCAACCAAACAAGCTATTCCGTCAGCACAGGCCAAACGCGCTCCGTTTAATCCAACTGTTAAGACTTAATTGCTATAACCAACACCAACATGCTACAAGCTCCACATTAAAATAAACTTCTGATTTACCTCAATGTCTCCTCCTTCAATATTTTCATTTCGTGTTCGCATTCGTCAATTGTCGTTTGCAGGCTTTCCATGCTCTCTGTTTCCCCCGTGTGGTAGTCGAACTTTGCTAACCATTTCCGATTGAGGGCGTGCGCACGACGAGCGCTCTGAATTCGTTTCTTTGCGTCATTTTCAAATTTGAGCTCTTCGACATGTCGTATTTCCTCAGCGAGTTTCTAAACCATGTAACACAGTAAAGTTACAACGTTTCAAGTAATATAAGGGGGGTAAGTTATCGCGGTATGTTAGTTTAATATAATAATTGTACTCTTAAAAAGGCATGTATCAAAAAAGGTTATTACACACAAAACCATAACCGAAATTTCGTTTAACAATCAACATTTTTAGTCTTTTATTGTGAATTAAAAAGAACTAACAATATATAAAACTTAATTTTGTGTTAAGTTTTCCAATATTTCTTAAATTACGTCAAAATTTCCCATTTTTACGTAAACATAGTTTGTGATAGCGAAAGCTAATTCACAGAATGTAGTTTATTTATAACTGGCACGCCATTGTTTCACCACAATGCAGCTTATCTTAAGGAAATTACCAGCACACGTTTCCATTTTACTTTCAGCATAGCCGTAGCCTACTCAGCATTTAATGCTGCTCTTTAACTTCAGCTACTAATAATGTTCGTTTAACACATACAAATAGTTATATATATATTTTATGTATGACGATAAATTAGATTCAATTTAATTCCAAACCCAAACCTTTTCTAATGTAGATTTATATTAAGGGTAGATTTTAGAGTAACGTATAACAGTTATTCTTTATGTTTCATTTAAATATGATTCTTGAACTTTAGTCCTTTTAATTTTTCTCTGCTCAAAATTAACAATATGATTTTAGTATGCAGTTACCATTATCCCCTCTTTTCCTCCTTTACGTTTACCCAGACCAGCGGTTACTATATCGGGAGGTCATGTAGCTACGTTTATCCATTCGGTGCAACTTTTATCAAATGTTTACCCACTATTCTAATCAGCTAATTAGCATATTTTAACCCACTATACTGTATTAGTGAAACATATAGCCTTATTCCACCTATATTAGGTATAAAAATGAAATCAAAACTAGTTCGATATTACATAAACCATTGCCATTTTACATACCTTATATTTTTAATAATCAAATCAATCAGTCAGATACACTTAAGTCACACGTATAGTTGTAATACTCTATTAATATAATCAACGCTTACCTCCAATACTCTTTCCGACTCCATAATATAACTCCTATACCTTCTGGTACTAAACCTTAACTCCTACCGTACCAGCAGTTATACCACACACTATGCCTGTATAACTAATAACTCGAATATATATGTCATCGCTACACTGCACTCGTTTTAATTAAGCAGGCGATAATCCACTAAACACGTCGGCCACTCGAATAATCTTTCCATGGCCACGCATAGAATTGTTGACTTAACTATTTTACTTGTTTTACACTGCAATACACGTATACTCGATGGCCAAGTTTTTTATCGTTAATTTATTTCAGTTTTGCGTGGGGGCAAGATACATGTTTGATCATCACAGCAATCGACTGTGGACAAGAGGTGAATTGATGAGTAAGCAATTTTTAGCAAACTCATTGGCGGCAACACTAAAAGGAGGGAAAGAGGGCAAAAAGAAACCAGGGAAAGTGCTTACTTAAACTATGGAAACTAATTTTAACCCTGCCCTTATCACTAATTTGAATTACAAATTTAACCCTAACTCTAACACTGTCCTAGCATTAACGCTTGCACCCCAATCTTCATTTTGGGGTGCAGGTTTCCCTCTTTCCCCATTTTCCCCTATTTTTCTCATTTTCCCTCCGACCAGTGTTAACTATCTGGGGAAGTTATGTAGCCTATGTTTATCCACTCAGTGTAAGTTGTATCAGCTGTTTATCCACTATACTACGGGGCCATTTAGCCTTTTTTAATCCACTATACTAGTAAGACACATAGCCTATTTTAATCCACTATATTAGTGAGCCATACAGGCTATGGTGTCAGTTGTATCAGCTGTAGTAATATCTTGATCCAGTCAATACACAAGACGCATCAATCTATGGAGATACTAGATTGTTCCTAATTCCCTACTTCCTGTGCACACTTTCTGAGAATGGTGTCCAACTTTGAGGAAACTGCCAATTAAAACAAAGGCCCAGCAGCGTAGACTAGAATAAAACAAAACTTGAAAACCTGCATATATTTTTAGATCAACTATCGATTGGTTGTTGTCGTTCTCTCGGTCGGCATTTTTGGTGCAGATATACAGGTAAAAAGGGGTGTTTTTAAGGCGTCTCTTTTTCGTCTAAACCAATACAAAATAAAGAACAACAATCGCTTTTTTGATATCGGCTATCTGACTCTGGTGCAAAATCCGTATGTTGCTCCGTGCAGGGCTTCCCAGTGAGTGCAGATGGGATATTAATGTTTATCCCGTGAATGGGTAAATCAAGGGGGTTAACACACGGACAATCGTCAGATCACCTTGCGCACATCGTCGGGTTATCGCAGCTATTGCAGTGTGTATGATTCACACGTTGCTTCAATTTGGTAGAACCCATTAATCCGCTTGGTTCAGGCAATGTCCGTTAAGTACCTTGCCCAAGGACATAACCGACTAGTTAAAATTGAAAAAAACTTAAATATACTTGATATAAGTTATTTTTGAACCAACACACCCGTTTGTTAACCCGCTGATATAACAGCCAATGAGCTATTGCCTATGTTCATTTTGGTGACATTTTTACTTTATTATTGGGATCAGGCAGATAAAAAAACATTAGAAACCCAAAGATTCGTGTTAATGGGAGGATAGGAACATACTTTAAAAAATGTTTTGACCGGGCTAAGTTTCGAAGCCATGATGGACTCGTCACTGGAACCGTTTTTTTGGGAGTGGGCATATGTATCAATCGCTTACGGCTAACCATTTTTTACCGAGCGAAGTTTCGAACCCATGATGGGCTCGTCACTGGAACCGTTTTTTTGGGGGGAGTGGGCATATGTATCAATCGCTTACGGCTAACCATTTTTTACCGAGCGAAGTTTCGAACCCATGATGGGCTCGTCACCAGGACCGTTTTTTTTTTATAAGCGTCGGTATATGTATCGGTCGCGTTAACCATTCGGCCACACGACCGTACCCATTCGCAAACATTTTATTTTTCTGTCGTTATTACAGCGTTGTATAACGGTTAGCGGTGTACAATATTAAATAATATCGTCTCTGGTGGGCGCTAGAGAGAGAACCGGGAGAGAGAACCCATTCATGCGCAGCAATGTTTTTCAACTCGTCTCCCATTGGTCGAGCCGGTTTAAAGAACTCTCTTTTTTCCCCCGACGTCGTCAAGCGTGCATTGTTTCGTTACAAACACACGCATTGTGATTCGAACGTCTCGTACAAACGTTCTTCATTCAGACATCCGAGATTATTACGCCGATAAACGAAGCATTGTAGCGTCATAGAGCAGTTTGTGAAGTCAACATATGGAAATGTAATGAGAATTACCAGACTTAAATTCAGTTCGTTTACAGTTCAATTTTTTCTCTCAGATTCAAAAAACGCAAACTAATCACTGTGCAATTTATGTAATGCATTCCATTATGACCAAATAAAGGATTATTATGGACGCAACATTGGTTTTCGTTGCTCTTCTACAGTTGGTGTCATCAGTCAGAAGCGTTCCAGCATACGGTTTGTGTTAATTATTAATGCATAATTGCAAAATAACGTTTAGTTTACCATAGTGTAGTAGTTTTAATGGACAAAGTAATACTATAATCTCTACAAAACATGTCGTCCGTTTCGTCCTATGTTTTACACTAATGTGTAAAAATTGCATTGTGTTATGATAGGCCTAGCAACTAAAACGGTCGATTGGTACTTATGCCATACCGATTACAAAAAATTATGATTGCGTTTTTATTTATTTTCTAGATATTCGGTTCGGCAGCGGTTCGGTTCTGACACAGTATTTAATATTCACAATATTAAAACCAAATACAACGGCAAATTCTAATACGGTTAACCCAGTTATAAAGAGGATTTACTAGCATATGGCTGAACGACCGCGCGTGGAACCGATTTGAAAAGCTGTATTATGACGTATTCAAAGGAACAATGATATACATACGTCACAATTTCGCGCTGAAATTGTGTTGCGTATTAACAGACTTAATTTCTCGATTCCTAAACACCAGTACAGAAATCACTGGCGAAATATACCCAGTAATTCGTATTTACAAAACCGATTTGGACATTTGAATTGTTATCGCATCATCGCCAAACAAACAAATTCGATTTGTTTGTTTATTTGTTCTAGGTTTTTAGAAGTTTCTCGAAGTTTGTTTTATCGAATAAATGCATTTGTGGTGTCATAATTAAATCCTTTTCAAAGACAAAGCCGAATGGTCTGGTCCAACTCTAGAACATCTGTCCTAATATTTATCATCACCCAAACTTCCTTTCGCGAGTTGCAGTATTATTTTGTTTCTTTAATCAGCTGATTTCGCGGTTTCTTTAATTCGAACGTCCGTCATTGTGACGTAACAAAAGCGATTTGGCGCTATTCCATTGTCACTTCTAAATCACGATTGTTTGACCGAAATCGCAAATTCTGGATTCCCGCAGCGTTGCCTTTAATTTCATTATGACGTTACAATTCGTTCATTGTGACGACACATGTTCGCTTTCGCCGAAAACAACGTCACCAGGAAGTTTCCCGCGTTTCATTATCAACTGCGCAATCTAAAATATGCATTGTTACGTCATAACCAGGTCTGTTTGTTTTCAACGTCGGCATTACTTGGACAGAATATTATATTGTTTTAGACAATGGAGAAATAGAATTCTAGAACAGGCGAACATTCGCGGATCGCATTGTTCGTGTTTTATGATGTCATAATTAGCACTCCCTCGGTCTCGAGCGTGATGTCATAAACGAAACGCATTCTAGAAAAATAATTATCTCCTTGAAACAGCAGCGTAAAACAGTAACTTATAATTCATGGCGTTTCTTGAAAATGCTAGCCGCACATTATTACTACATAACTACCATTCCAAACTTCATAATCACATAGAAAGAACGCACGATAAGTTTAAGCTGCAAGAGTACAAGAATTCTTGTTATGACAGAGTTTATCCTGCGGGCATTTGGAGCGTTTCTCACGGCCATTTTGCGGGAGTGATTTAAACTCTAGGGAATTGAAACTTTAAGTGATTTTATATGTACCAGTAGCGACTGTAAAAGTTGTATAAGTGGTAATACAAGCGTGTCTTGGGGCTGTTTAAATGCACATATGGGGGTATCTACATGTGTTAATGCTTGTTCCTAAATTCATTGGGATAGGTTACGCAGTATGTACTTATATGCTAACCAAAACCGTTATAAACATGCGATACGCAATAAACACCAATATTATTCAATTAACATACAATATGAAAATCAATAGGAAATTGCCACTACAGCGAAGTGAAACCGACTAGATACTACATTAAAATAACAGTAGAAAAAATACCGCGATCAATAGGGCAGTATAAGTGTTATGGTCTACTATTACACAATTTCAGTGCTATACAATTGGTCACTTAGAGAAATAAATCAATGTCAGACAATAATCACCAGTACAATACATTGATAATGCCTAAGTAAACCAGTGTTTGACCATTGTTACTTTTCTACAGGCAACCTTGTGCAGACGTATGTTGCCAGGAGAGTCCACTTATAGCCACAAGTAGTCCTTTTATTAGAGTCTCCACTTAAGCATACAGTTTCATAGTGTGTTTAGTGATCCAGTCAGGCATACACAACACACAAAAGATGTTATTCACTTATTAATATTCTTATTGTGCCTGAAAGTCTTTTGTCCTGCGCTTTAACACAGATTTGTGTAAACGACATTAATATTTAATTTTACCACTGTAGATGATTTTAAAAAGATATCCTAAAACATGCAATACAGCAGCTTCTTAACAAATAAAAACATTTTTACATTTAAAATGTACTGAATAAAATAAATGACAATCTGGTTTTAAAAATGTTCTGTTGTTATACCCAAGTGGTAACTCATTGGCTCTAATTATTGAATGTAATGTCCGGTGTATTACTGTGTTTTAAGTGTTTACCCAAGAAGCCACTTTACATTGCTCTAACTCAGCAATATCCAATGACTCAAATTACACAACCCCCATGCACTCCAGGTGCCATTTAAAAATGTGCGTTTTTTAGCACAGTGTTAACTATTAGGCTCGAATTATTGAATGTAATGTCATGTGTATTACTGTATTGTAAGTGTTTGCTTAAGATCGAACTTTACATTGCGCCAACTGAGCCATATCCAATGACTCAAATTAAACAGCCCCACATGCACTCCACGTGCTATTAAAAATGTGCATTTTTTGTACCACAGTGTTAACTAATGGACTCAAATTATTGAATGTAACGCCATGTGTATTACTGTATCATAAGTGTTTACCTAAAAACAAACTTTACATTGCTCCTACTCAGTGGTATTCTGTGACTCAAATTACACAACCCCACATGCACTACAGGTGGTGTTTAAAAATATGCTCTTTTTACCACAGTATTAACTCATTGGCTCTAATTATTGAATGTAACGCCCAGTGTATTATTGTATTGTAAGTGTTTACCTAAACAGACACTTTACATTACTCCAACTGAGCCATATCCAATGACTCAAACTAACCAACCCCACATGCACTACAGGTTCTTGCAATTTTGACGACCAGAACTGGCTGTGCGACTACCAACAGGATGCTGATGATAACTTTGATTGGACGCTACAAGACGACGGGGAGGGAAGTTATTATTTAAAAGTTGAAACGATGAATCACATTAGAAATCAAAGGGCGATTCTAACGAGCCCTGAGATTGTGCAACAGGTATTGTGTATGTTGTCAACATCATTTAGGATTGTGTAAAAATTCTGACAAAAATTGTAAAAATTTCGACATGTTGGTGATTTATTAAAATACTATTCAAGTAACCCATCTATTAAGCGGTTAAATTTGCAGAAATTGACTGTTTTTATACACGGCATGCATATAATTATTCACCATAGAGGTTAAACACAAGGTCTCAAAATACTGTTCTATTTTTCAACAATTGATGATAACAATATATACTTAAAAACATTTTCCATAGTTTTTAACATAAAGTTCATTAACCATTTCCAGGACACACATTGTTTTTCGTTCGACTACTATCTTGAAGGGTCTGGCGTAGTAACCGATAGCAACGGTTCAGCCCCTTTGGATGCACTACCGACATCAAGTGGTCGGTTGTCAGTTTACGTCCGAAATGGGGACACAAAAACGTTGTTACAGCCAGTATGGGAATCAGCAGAAATAGGGGCTAGTACAGAAGGCTGGGTTAAAGTACAGCTTGCTCTTAATCCAAGAGCTTATCAGGTATGTGGTGCTATGAAAAATTCTAATTTTTTAATTTTTTTAATTTCCGCTATAATCATAAGGAAAAAAATTAGTTTACGCTATTGTCATAAAAAAAAATATTTTCTTTCGTTTTTAGTTTCCACTATGGTCATAAGGAAATATTTTTATATCCATTTTTAGTTTACACTATTTTCATCAGAAAAAAAGCTTTTTGTTCCAATTTTTTTTTCCGCTATGGTCATAAGAAATTAATTTTTAGTTTACCTATTGTCACATGGAAAAGTTAATATGTTTTTAGTTATGCTATGATCAGAAAAAAGGATTTATGTTTTTTATCATAAGAAAACGTCATACAATGACCTATGACACTAATACTAAATTAACACTTGCGTGCCAATTGGCAAATATGAAATTTTATTAAAATCAATAAAAGCAATACAATTGAATAAACCTGCATTTGTACAGCATAAATTGTCTTCGAAATGCACGATTATTCAATTAAATTTGCTTTATTGTTTAATGTTTATAAATAAAGTTATTGAATGTATTGTGTGTACCTAACACATTGGATATGGTATCATATTCACTTTTTTGCACCTAATTAGGTTTTGTAAACTATATTTGTAGGTTAAGTGTCGCTATCTGGCTGAAAGCTTCCCTTAACACTGCATTTGAACCCCTTTATTTATTTGTTTACAACAAAATGTCTTAACATTTCAGGTCTCTTTTGAAGCCACAGTTTTGCAAGACATTCCTGGAGTGGTTGCGGTCGATAATATTGTGGTTTCTTCAGCCCCCTGTGGTAAGTTCTATCCTTAACATAGCAATAAACAGTAAAACAATAAAATTGTAAAATAAAATATAGAATCTCTTATAGAAACTTCATATAAAATATGGGTCAGGGTCAGTGTAAATCTAAAAAACTAAGTCTTGAATGTTAAGCACCCAGACAACTTGTTCTTAATTACCTTATTAGTAACCTACAAGTATTAAGAAGTGCTGCTGTAATATATACAAAGGTTATGTAAATTTTTATATTAGGTATATTTTTATACCATCTATTGTTTTGCAGCAAAAGTCCTTAAATTTATAAATTATTATAATTCAGGCAGAGTTATTGTTACAAATTCATGCACTTTCAATTTTACTTTAAAAAAATGATAATCTTCTATTTTTGTAATAATTAACTGGGCGGAGTCAGCATGATTCAAATCCTATAATCACCACTTTAAACCCTGGGGCAGTCATTATTACATTACAGGAAGTCTTTGGGAGAAGCATTGGCTTTTAATCTTTTAATGCATTTAGTCTGTTACAGTTTTATCACCTTTAATGGGATAATACCCAATTTACTGAAAATCCATTTTATGAATACTGCTAATTATTTGTCCTTTAGGAAGATACACATATGGATAGTAGGTAGGGAACATTAAGTGATTTTGTTCGGTCAAAATTACTTTATATCTCTACTTGCAGAAACATATAACCTACTTATCTAGCTTCTAATACTAGTAGCATTTGTGCCATTACTATACTAGTGCTACCAATTTCTTTATTTTACTATTCAGTAATGACTAAACTTTCAAATAACTATTTGTTCTTTATTAAATGCATTGATACTGGTACTGGTATATGCATAGAAATCTATAAATTCAGGTGATTATGTGTTTTTTTAATAAAAAAATTATATTCAGATTCCTTAAAAAAATTGATATTAAGATAGTATATGCATAGAAAATGGTTAATTTCAGGTGATTCTGAGTTTTTTTAATAAAAAATTTAAATTCAGATTCCTTAAAAAAATTTATATTCAGATAGTATATGCATAGAAAATGATTAATTTAAGGTGATTATGAGTTTTTTTAATGAAAAATTTATATTTAGATTCCTTAAAAATTTTTTTATTCCGATAGTATATGCATAGAAAATGATTAATTTCAGGTGATTAAGTGTTTTTTAATGAAAATATAAATTCAGATTCCTTAAAAAAAATTATATTCAGATAGTATATGCATAGAAAATGGTTAATTTCAGGTGATTCTGAGTTTTTTTAATAAAAAATTTAAATTCAGATTCCTTAAAAAAATGTATATTCAGATAGTATATGCATAGAAAATGATTAATTTCAGGAGATTATGTGTTTTTTTTATTAAAACAAGTTTTATTCAGATTCCTTAAAAAAAAACTTATATTTAGATAGTATATGCATAGAAAATGATTTATTTCAGGTGATTAAGTGTTTTTTAATGAAAATTTACATTCAGATTCCTTAAAAAAACTTATATTCAGATAGTATATGCATAAAAAATGGTTAATTTAAGGTGATTATGAGTTTTTTTAATGAAAAATTATATTTAGATTCCACTCCACATTTCCTAAGAGTTGGGAACAAAGAGGTGAATATGGGGCAGAATATTTCGTTACAATGCTTATTGTGGGGTCATAATGGGCCGAATCAACGCATTGTGATGCAAAAGTCAACAGGAGAGTCGATCGTGCCATCATATCGGAAAGTTTATGACGATCATCTCTCTGTTGTTTTTAAGTGAGTGGTTTGTATGAGTTAGTAAATAAGGAATATGACATAGGATGTCCATAAAGCGCAGAAAAGATCGAGTTTTGTATTTAATACACAAGGTTTAGCATATCACTAAGATTTGACTATAAACTATAACAATTATGTCCCATTAAACTAAGGGTTCGACATTAAGTCTGGGACTTGATTTGCGAATTTGGAATCCTAGGTTTAAATTTATACCAGACATTAAGGACCAATAATCCTGGGTTTTAAACCAAGGGCAAATAAAATAGTTAATCAATAAATTCAAAATATAAATCCATCAATTTTCTTATCAAATATTAATTTTAATATAATAAATTTTCAAAAAACTATGAAAAACAAGACATTACATTACTAAAATAGACAGTACTTGTTTAAAATCCATCTTTATTCCCCAGTTTTACGAGAGTAAGTTTGGAAGACAGTGGGAATTACAGATGTCTGTCCCAGAAACCCACACAAGTTGGAGTTTCAAACTACGCCAAACTATCTGTCCGAGGTATGTAATGGTAATACATGTTTAATAGGACTTTAAATAAGTATCGGTTTGAAGACATAGTGGATATATTGGTAGACCATTTGGTTGCTTACAGCCTCAGGTTATGGGTGTGAATGTAACCGTGAAATATGCTGGTAATAGTTATTTGATATGACATTGGAAGCATAATGGCTCCATTGGTTGCTTACAGCCAGAGGTCATGGGTTTGAATTTCAACATGGCAGCTTTTTCTCTGATATTTTATTGTATGAAAATTGCAAATGGTTCAGTTTTTTTTAGGAAAATGGTTCAGTTTTTTATGCAAATTGCAAACGGTTCAGTTTTTTTAAGCTTATATGTTTTTATTAGTATTTTCATATTATATTAGTATCATGAAGTAATCAAACTTCTGTATCAAAAAAACAAACTGAAAGTATAATTTATTTTTAATACAAATTACTATGTGATTCACAATTTATATGTGTTGCTAAGTTATAAAAACTTTTTCAGCTAAGAATATATACCACATTTAATTGTGCTTTAAAATATGACTTAATAGCGTCTTTGATGTAAAGTCGTCCGTTAGGGTTTCACTTTTACACCTCCGGTTCATAATTCCCTTGGGCCGGAAGTGTATTACCATCGGCATCCTTGGTGTTTTGTTTCACAATTTCAGCATAGTTAGTAACACAACCTTGTAATTTAAACCTTTATTTCCCAACCCATTGACACTGCTAAATAATGGTTTTCGTTGTGTTGTGTTAAACTATGCGTGTTCCAAACAGATAATCCACTGTAAAGTCGTTTTACGTTACATTTTGTGGTTTAGAATACACTTGCGATATATGATATGTTTGAAACCAAGCTGTTTTTACAAGTATTGTTTTCTTTTGTTCAATGCCCACTGTTTAAATTAAATAACTAATATCAATTTATACAAATATATCTATTTTCCTGGGTATGTGTTATTTGTTTATGTTGTGATTGAGGTACAAAGTTTAACTAAAACATATTATACCAAAATATTTGGATAATTATGTATATTTTAAAGCAATCTGTATGTAAAAGGTTTTTCAGGACCATTTTTAAAAGCAGAAATTAAATTGGTTATCAATTTATAATGAAATAAAGTTTCTCTAATTAAAATACACCAAACATTTAGCTTTATAAAGTTTTGTAAAGCCATTTTTATATAATATACTGGTATAGTGGTATATTATACCACTATACCAGTGTATAGTCAACCATTCAATAGGTTTCTTTAATATTTGCATTGGAGTCTAGCAATTTTAATTACGGAGCTATTTCGAAGGTTCCTTTCAGAAATATTCATTTTCTGTGTGTTCCCATCCAATGTAAACATTGTAACACGATAAAAGTCCAGTCCCAAACTCCAATATGATGTCACTGTGTGCTCAGTGACTGAACGAGGTCATATATTATGTCATAATGTAGAAGGATACATTAGAGTCCCAGTATATTATAACAGGCTAAGTGTACAAACTACTTATACCTACAACATGCTAAGTACATGAAAATTGCCACAAACACTACGAGTCTGTTAACACTTTTTAAATACTTGCAACCTACTGCTGTGTCCAATTTTACATTCTTTGAAACCTCAGTTTTAATAGCTTTAATACTAAAAATATACACATAACATTACAGCAACCTTAATATCTAGTAGAGCTGTTTAATTACTACATCATTTTTAAATACATTTTCCTGGCTGCATTGTTGGTTTTTATTGTTTTATTTTCTTTGATTTAGACTTGCAATTATCCAGGTTTGTTTTTAATACAGAAATAAATCAAAACCTCATACAATTTTGATTTAAGAATGATCCCAGAACAGAATCCTTACATTTAAAAATCCAAATTTTCTGTACAAACAGGTAGTAACATATTATTTATAAAATTAAATTTCCAACCCCTAGAACCCCCAAGACCGACAAGGGGGCCAAAAATATCCGAACCTGGTTCAACAAGCTTCGTCATTCAACTAAACATCGACGATTATTCTGGGGATGGACCAATAGTCCAAACCATACTCAAGTATAGACCAGTACATGGGCTCTGGTCAGGTGGGTGATTGTTTATTATAAAAGTTATTTTTTTGTATTAATTTATGACAATCAACATTTTTTTACTGTCCGTATCAATTATTATTTGGTTTGATTAATTTTACTTACTACCGCTATCGGTTTTATAATTTTTGTTAAATTTTACCTGAAATTTTATAATTATTTTGCTGCTGTGTAGTTGACCATTTAGGTGAGTACTGAGTTATAATGTTTCTATGTTGTAATAAATGTTGTGTCTGCTGCTTTAACATAATTTTTTATATTTTGTCATTTTATCCAATTTTACCAGCATATTTTTGCAGCGCCATCTCTATTTTTTTTTAAATATAAAAAATATTATTTTTCGGGGGGAACCTTGTTTAAAAAATTGGTACCAGTTTCAACAATGCCTTGGGTCACGGGTGTTTGACAACAATGGGGTTAAATATCTAATTTGATTTGCCATTCCTAAGGTTCATTGGTTTCTGATTGTTTACTTGAAATCTTTTTAACGGTTTATATCCAAATTTTGTAAAAAAGTAAATAATTGTCTTGGAAAAGGTGATTTGCCAGTAATGTTAAGTTACTTGACAAAAAAAATTAATATTTAATTGCTTTAATTTCTTGACAAAATCTATGGAAAATTTGATAAAATCCATTGAGTAAATTAACCTATGGAAATTAATAAAAAAATAAATATAATATATAATTCAATTCTCTGTATCTTGGAAGATTGTTCTTCTTTGTTTGCTTTTCTATCTTCCAAAATTATTTATTTTTCTGCTTCACTGCGCTATCTTTATTTGCTTAACACTCTGTTTGTTTTGTCACAATAGGGGCATCTCACTTCTTTTTAACATCATAATTATCACTGTGTCAAGCTTGATTGATCACAAGGCAGTGATTGTTCAACCGTGACTGGTCTTCTGCCCTGGTTCAAAAGCAGTCAACCGTAACTGCAATTTTAACTTTCCTAAAATGTGATTTTGTTTGTGGTCAAACAAATTTTGACCCCCATGGGAATTATGCCAAATGTGAAAATGGTGGGAAATTTTAGCTGTCTGTGAAATTGTCTCAAATCATTTGCTTCTGTGTTGCAATAAGAACCAACAAAAGGTTGAACATTAACTTTTCCTTTAATGTTAAACTGTGGGTTAATGGTGTGTTTTAGCGTCCATGGATTATTGATTGAATATATCATCTCAATATGAGCTTGTGTTCAGCGTCTTTAATGGTTTTCGGAATCTTAGTTCAAATTTGTGATTTTAAATTAGGTATTTTGCAATATTCCAATAATAATAAATAAATTAATTTATCATACATGACATCCTTCATGAGTTTTTTATGTATTTATACAATACAAACATAAACATTGGATATTATTCTTAAAATAATTTGTGCATGTATTTGTAACTTCAAATTTCACATATTATTCATAAAAATAAGACTTTTCTTACTTTCCCTTTATTAATAACATCCATTTCTAGATAAAAGCTGTGTTATCTTTGTCACGAATTTTGTCAATATTTTAATTATCTTTGTTCTCCTAACCAAGCATGACCTATGGTTATACTATTTGTGGTTGCATCTATCTACTAGCACTGCATATTCTTTTAATCTATTCTTTTGCCTGCTTGCAAATTACGGAATTGCAAAAGTTTTATCTGCTTACATAATGTATTTTGCAATGGCCCATCTTGTAAACTATCATTTACTTCGAATAGTCAATCTTGCAAGAAGAGTCTGTCTTGTAAAAGTAAACTACCTCTTTGACAAGTCTATTTGAAAACAGTCTATCATGTAAAAGTATTATTTACCTGTAAAACTTCCAGCTTGCAAAAGTCGATCTTGTAAATATGTGTCTTGTCATTGTGACAATCTTGTAACACTTAAAAATATGCTTGAAAAACCCATTTTGCAATTTTTTACCCATTTTGCAATAGTCTACCTTGTAAAGGTCTATCTATATTTTCAGTTCAAACTTTTAAATTGTATCCTTTACCCACACACCTCAATAAAAGGTCATTTTGGATTTTTTGCCCATCTTGCAATAGTCTATCTTTTAAAGGTCTATCCATATTTTCAAACTTTAAAATTGTATCCATAGTTCTAACTTTAAACCTTACCCACAGACGTGCACCATATCACCAATGCCGACTACCGGCTGTGGCATCTCAAGCCCGACACCGAGTACGAGGTGGCCGTCACCCTCGTTCGACCGGGGATCGGCGGCACGGGCCCACCTGGTCCCGAGTTGCGCAGGAAGACCAAATGTGGGAAGCCACTGCAGAAGCTGCAGAATGTGATGCCAACTCCATTGGGGTCGGATCGGATCCAAGTAGATTGGGATGTGAGTATTGACTTGATCATGGGATACTTTGCGGGGGTGAAGTTTTTGATTCGGTGGTGTCTGGGGTGACGTTATCAGGAAGCTTAAAGAATGCAAGTTATATATGAGGGGTTGAGGGTATAAAATTGACCAAATTATTTTTTTCTAAAAATTAAATTTATACATTAATAATTTGTTAAAATTTAACATATAATTTTTTTTTTTTTAAATAATAATATTTATTTAAAATTGACCATTCATTTTCTATAAAATATTAAGCATTTATTTTTTTTCTACAAATTACAATTTATTTTTTTTTAAAGTTTAAAGTTTTATGACACCCTTTTACAAAGTCTCTCGTTCCCTCAGTTCTAACACATGACTGCAAAACCAAATTCCAAAGTTGTTGAAAATGGCTCAAAATCAACTACTGTATAAAAGTGTTACTATTAAGTTACTATTAACTAAAGTTTATAATTTTTATTTCCCTATGTTTCACAAACCCCTTATTCACCCCAGGTCCCTGACTTCAGTGTCGTGCAATGTCATTTTTACGAGTTCAACGTCAAGTATCGAGTTTATGATGAGGATCATCCTGGTGGTGTGTACGAGGAAATTAACACACAGGTGAGTGGTGATGACAAAATCACTATTTTTAGTGTTACTTTGTGGATATATTGCTAAATTTTGTTTTTTTAATGTTGCTAAACTTTGTGGGTTCATAATGTTGCTAAATTTTGGGTTTTTTTAATGTTGGAAAATTTTCGCGATTTTTAATTGAAGCAATTTTTGGGGATTTTTGATGTTACCAAATATTTGGGGTTTTAAACTCTGCCAAATTTTGAGAGTTTTTGAATAATGTCTAATCCCATACAATCTCGCATTGTTTTTCAAAATCCCACCAATAAAAAAACACCATTTGTATACTTGGTCATGTTATTAAAAACAACTCTAACCCCCATACAATCCCACATTGCATTTTAAAACCCCACAAATAAAAAAAAATCTAACCCCATACAATTTAACATTTTATTTTAAAACCCCACAAATAAAAACAAATCTAACCCCATACAATCTTACATTTTGTTTCAAAATCCCATAAATAAAAAAAACACCATTTGTAGACTTGGTCATGTTATTAAAAATAACTTTAACTCCCATACAATTCTACATTGCATTTCAAAACCCCACAGATACAAAAAAAACAAATCTAACCCCATACAATCTTACATTTTGTTTCAAAACCCCACAAATAAAATAATTCAAATCCCACAAATAAAAAAAAATAATTTTTACCGTGGTTGCTCTATTAAAACACCCTAACCCCCCATGCAATCCCACCCACAGCAAGAACCGATGGCCACGATTGTCGGTTTGAACACCTTTACTCGCTACTCCATCAAAGTATCTCTGGTGACATCCGGTGGCTCGATTGAAACCGGGGAGTATGTTATAAGGACAGGGGAGGGAGGTAAGGCAGACGGAACAGCTTTGGTGGAGCAATTGTCATATTAAAGCGGTTAATTTACGATTCTTGTGTCTGACCGGTTAGTCTAGTGGTTTAGTGTTTTGCCTTTCAGTCGAAAGGTTGCAGGTGCGAAACTGGTCGCTAGCTAGTCGGTTGTGTCCTTGGGCAAGACACTTAACGGACATTACCTGAACTCAGTGGATTAATAGGTTCTACCAAATTGAAGGAATGTGTCTATCATACACAACACACTGCATTAGCTCCGGTAACCCGACGGTGGGCGCGAGGTGATCTGACGATTGCCCGTGTGTTAACCCCCTTGGTTTTCCCATTCGCGTGGATAAATATGAATATCCTATCCTATTTCTCTAAATGTTTTAAACAAATAGTTCCACAAATGACTGCAAAACCAAAGCCCAAAGTTGTTAAAAAATGGATTTAAAATCAAGTACTGTATAAAATTGGGACCTGTATATATAAATAATAAATGCCATAAACATCTTACTATTTCTATTTAACAAAAATACCACCGCACAAAACATAAATTTTATGTGTTTATTTTTTAACAGTTGTGTTACCCCATTTTTTTGGGGTCACCAACCTATTATTTCTATGATAATATTGTACCAACATAATATTTCTATGATAATCTTGTACCAACATAATATTTCTATGGCAGTTCCCAGCGTGGTACCACCCGATTCATTTGTGACGACTTTTATCAACGAAACCTCCATCGCCCTTCAGTGGGCACAACCATTGTCCCCAAATGGGGTGCTAGATGGATACGAGGTGAAATAAGATTTTCCAACTAACTTTATTTGCTTGGTCAAACTCATTCTCTGTTTATTTTATTTTAACCTCCTTTTAAAAAACTTTTTCTCCGTATCAGTTAAACTTAATACATCAGACCGGTTAGTCTGGCGGTTCGATGTGACGCCTTTCAATCAAAAGGTTGCAGATGCGAAACTGGTCGCTAGCTAGTCGGTCATGTCCTTGGACAAGGCACTTTACGGACATTGCCTGAACCCATCGGATTAAAGGGTTTAACCAAATTGAAGGAACATGTCTATCATATACAACACACTGCAATAGCTCGGGTAATTGACGGTGGGCATGAGGTGATCTGATGGTTGTTCATGTGTTAACCCCCTTGGTTTTCCCATTCACTGGGATAACATGAGTATCCTATCCCATTCTATCCTAAACTGTCTCTGACCCCTGTTTTTTTACCACCAGGTGTCCTACCGAGGCATCCGGTCACATGACCCCACCTTCCAAGCGCAAAACGACAACGGGTACATCCAGGAAAAAGGGGACAAAACGAACCTCGTTCTCACAGGGCTGCACCCAGGGACTAGATTTGCTATTTCTATCCGCGCCCACACTAAAGCGGGGTTCAGCAATGGAACGGAGATCGTAGCGTCCACCGACATCGCAGGTGAAGTTAAATCTCATTTCTTCACTATTTTGGTTTTCAGTTTATGGGTCTTAATTTTTTGAGTCTCAAATTTTTTGTTTTTTTAAGAAATTTTTATTTTTTTGTTTTTTTGGGGGTGTTATATCTCTTTCCATTTCTTCACTATTTTGATTTTCATTTCATGGTTTAATTTTTTTGGTCTAAATTTTTGAGTCTCTTTTTGTTTTTTGAGAGGTTTTTTATTTTTTAGGGATTTTATTTTTTGGTCATCTTTTTTGGAGCTTTTAAGTCTGAATATTTGGGTCTTTATTTTTGGGTTTCTTTTTTTCAGTCTGTTTTATTAGTTTTTACATAAAGAATTAAACCCAGGTTTTTTAAGTAACATCGATTATGTTAATAACTGTCCACAAAATACAGTGATTGTTAAGTATTCTGACATACTCTGACTGATTGGTAAAATATTGTGAAGACAGCAAAACGAATACCGATGCATTATTATGCAAGCCAAGCCCACCACATTAATATTTATGGCATATTTGATACGATGACTGAATCCATTGAATAATTTAAACCCAACTTTTAACCCCGTAATTGTGTGGCGTCAATTTTGTATGACTATTATAATGAAATTAGGCAAACAATTTTATTTAAAAGAGCAAAAGGTTTAATAACACTATCAATGTGCTTACAAACATTCCCCTTTATCTAAGATTTGTGTATATTTGAAAGGTAAAATATTTGATGTGGGTTACATAAATATACATTCAGTTAAATTATTTTTTTTTCATTTTTTGTTTTAACGCTATCATTGCTCCAACAAATTATAATATGAATATTATAATGAAATTAAGGCAAACAATTGTATTTAAAATGGCAGTAGGCTTAATTGTACTTTTAAAAAATCTGTAGGCTTACCTATCTATCAAACAGTCTCTATTTCTAAGATTTATCTGTATTTTAAAGATAAAAGATTTGACATTGGTTGCACAAATATATATAGTTAAAAACGTAGTTAAAAATCATTACTTCGACAAATCTTGAAATCCTAAAGCGTTTTTAACAAATATACAGTTTTAATTGAATAATTTCCATTTTTACTGTTTTGTTTTAGTTTGTGTTATTTGTGTTTTTTATAAGAAAATTTAACAAACAAATTAATCTTTAGTTAAACATTTAACACCCAGTAACCAGCATTTAAGCGTTTTATTAATTTACATAAAAAAATCTGTTTTAAGGTACTGGTATATTTTATCAACATGGCAGACTTGTGTATGGTGATAATTAAATATATATTTTGTCAACATTACCGCCAGCCTCTGTAAAATTGTGGCAATACGACGCCGTCTACATGTGTCACACTATTGTTGTAAGCGTCTGAAACATCACTTCGGAAAAATAAGCTATTTTACACTGTGTTACACCTTTACCAAACTTGTGCTATTTTGTATCAGTTCTTAATACTTTAAGCCAGGATTATAATTTAGTGTTTCCAGCCACACCTGGTAAATAATAACTTTTATTTCGCCCGAGGCATAATATTGATGGAGATTACCAGTGGGAACTAATCTTGTCTGAGATTTGGTAAAAACAATTTATGCCTCCTTACAAACCGGTAGATATTATCAAAAATTGAAAATATGCTAATAATTTGCAAAACTGCATAATTCTTTATTTCAATACCTTTTTCCATTGTCACAAGACAGTTAAAGTTTTAAAGCAGATGAATATACTTGTATGTTTTAGCTTGCATATTACATTTATCCAATAATTTGATACCTTCTACTAGTTTTTTTACACTTATAGTAAATATATCAAAAATTGGAAAATATGCTTATAATCTGCTGAATTGCATATTCATTAATTTTTATAAAGACAGTTTAAGTTTCCAAACAAAAATATATACTTTATAACTGTGTTTTGGTTTGTACATGTCATTTAAAAAATGAAACCTTATACTAATTTTTTACACTTACAGTAAATGTTATCAAAAATTGGAAAATATGCTAAAATTCACTACAAAAATACAGTTAAATTTTCCAAACAAAAGAATATACTATATGCCTTGTTTTAATAATATTTATTGTTTCCTTGACAATTATAGTAAAACTTATCAATAATTTGTGATAATACGGTCTAGACAACCAAACCACTGTTATAAAACACATTCTTCCAATGTTTCTATAACTAAATATGGCTGGAAAGGTTTTAAACTATACCAGCAGGTGTAAAAACCGTTTCAAAGCAAATTAATTGATTTCTTGGACCCACGTGGGGTTATATTATGGTTTTTATGCATGGCTGCATAAAGAGTTGATGCTTTATTGCACATAGTAGGTATTGCTAGATTAAGCTATAATGCCTTAGCGCACATTACAAATTTATCTCGATTTATCGATTTTTAAAAAAAATATTTCTCTAGCTTGACCAAACTCTTTCCAATAGTGACCTCATAAATATTGATTATGACACCATTAGTTTATTGTTTTATTTGACTTTGATCATTAGTTTATTTGAAATGTTTTCAATTTTAATTAGGTCAATTTTGATCCAATTAACTAATTAAATGTGTGTCAGTTAAAACAAACAGAATTAAATTGACGCAATAAACCATTTAAAAAATTACACAACACATATTTTCAGAATGTGTTTTAAGAAATACATTTGATATCCTTTAGTATATTGGTATTAATATTGGCAAGTTGTTCGTTTCTATTGTTAATAATTAACTTATGACCTCACAGTGTTAACATAAGTGGTCATTAATCCAAATATTGGATGTCGTCAGGTATTTATTTAATGTATTTCTCCCGTTGTATGCTTCCTTTACTAAGGAAATTTAGGCACAAGTACAAGTAATTCTTTAATTTTTTTAATATGTTTTCTTACATTAATGCCAATTTACTAAATTCTTAAGGGTTAAAGCAAAATAATGATAAGTGGTAAAGCCATTTTTTAAGGTTTTAATATCATTTTTTGGGTATTTTAATTTCATGTAGAAATGCAAATTTAATTGTCTTAATTTCGCCATTTTTACGCTTAAAAGCTTGTTACTCTACTCTAAACTTGAATATATTCACTTATATTCTTATTTTTCACACTCAAATGTATTTATATTTAATTTACACAGCTTTCATTCTCAAACTTACACTTCTATCTACATTTTATTTTAATATTTCTAATAATATATTATTTCTATTTTCCAGCTCCCCGAATGCCGCAGTACCCGGACCCGTTGGACCCGACGAACAAAACCATCACGCCAACCACCATAGAAATCTTACTAAAACCCGCCGACACTAACGGGGCACCGATAACCAATTATTACATCATAATAGAAGAAGTGCAAAGTCCTACGAAAACCCCAAAGGTTTGTTGAATAAATTGTTTTGTGAACTACAAAGGTCACTTTTGTCCCCAAAACTTCCACAATTGCAATAAGATGTTGGCACCCATTTATAAAGTGGCATGGGTGGCATGTCAAAATCTGAATCCCCCCGAAACTTTTCATGATACCAATAAATTTTTTTGTGACCATTCCTGATGTAATAGGAGTGGCATGTCACCCCTATATATAAAATTAAGGGATGTCAACATACAAAATATACTATACTTGCCACCCCAATATTTTTTTTACCAAGAACTAGTTTCTTGGAGATTTAAACCAAAAGTATATCTTATCTTGGCGGAGTTACATTTAAGTTTTGCCTCTTTTTATATTTAACTGGTTACAATTAAGTGATGTCACACTACCACCCTGTTTTTTACATACATAAAGAAAAAAATTGACGGCTATGCAAAAAGATACACTTTGATAGCTGATTTGTCTTTATTTATAAAAATGGTGAAAAGTAAATTTTTTAAAACAAAAACAAAAAGTCGTCATTTGTGATATGAGACGTTTCTTAATATTTTCCTAAATCTCCATCAGTTTAATCATCCTGGCAATATGTCAATTTGTTGATCATTTTAAGTATTTTCTATTTTCCAGCCTCCCACTGCTGCTGTAGCGACATCGAGTGGAAATAAAAACAAAAGAAACGGACGAGGTAAGCATTCCACTTTTCAGCTGACTTTTTACATGTTGGCCAAAACAGTTAACTAGAATGTATTTTTCTTAAAATTGGGTCTAAAATATTTGGGTCTTAAAAATTTGGGTCTAAAATATTTGGGTCTAAAAAATTTAGGTCCTAAAAATTTAGGTCTAAAAATTTGGTTATAAAAAATTGGGGTCTAAAAAATTTGGGTCTTAAAATTAAAAAAATAAACAGAATGTGTTTTCTTGCAGGAAACAAAAGGAAAAGAAAAAACCGCAACCGAAACACCCGTAGCACTGCTGCTCTCTGGCGCTACAAGCGGCAAGCAGTGGTCGCTGTTACCGACGACAACCCGGCTGCGTGCATGGCTGAACCAATCACGTACGAGGACGCAAAGCGAGCGAACCGAAGCGCATACGCAGGGGCGAAGTTTGACCCCAGCGAACTCACCCAGGTACGGGAAGTTGTCGTTATGATTTAAAAGTTTTCCCTTAAAATATTTTTTTTCACTTTACATATATTACAGGTTTTTAACATATACACAAATTAACTATGCCAAGTACCAATGCAAATCAGCGTTTTAATGTTTTAAATTGGGTATCTAGCTTAATATTTTCTTACAGCTTGGAATATCCTGTCTAAACTTTAGTAACAATATTATGTATTTTAGAGTGTCGATCAGTTTTTAGACATGTTTAAGCACAAGGCCAAGTGCAAAATACTCCGTTATTTAATACATCACTGTAGAAACCCAAATAAACATCCTCCGAAAAAAAGAATTGTTATGGTGTTTTTTAAGTTCTTTCACAAAATTTTAAAATTTTTGTCAGATTTCACCCTTTTCACAAAATTAACATAAAAATCAGATTTGAAAATCTTATCTCGTCGTTATAACCGATAAAAATTGTTTCTGAACAACCCACATAAAGATCATATACGCAGGAAAGAAAGTTCGTAGTGGGTGGGGAATCGTCAACTGACGGGTTCACCAACCCTCCATTGGACCCCAATAAGGATTACAAGATCTATGTACGAGCTGAGAGTGGGGTGGGGAGGGATGTCAAGGTCAACTGTGTCTTGGTGGCTCTCAAAGGTGGGTGGTTGATTTGCATGTGGGTGGTTGATTTTTATGTCCGTAGACTAAGTTGCTATGGGAGACACAGGCAAAGTTGCAAACATTTTGCAGTAAAAACATTTATAAGTAACTGTTAAAATTTCCTGCCCTAAATACTCCGACCGGTTAGTCTGGCGGTTAAGTGCGTCGCCTTTCAGTTAAAAGGTTGCTGGTACGAAACTGGTCGCTAGCTAGTCGGTTGTGTCCTTGGGCAACGGACATTGCCTGATCCCACCGGATTAGCTCCGGTAACCCGACGGTGGGCTCGAGATAATCTGACGATTGCCCGTTGTTAACCCCCACACTTCTAGTTTCGGACACTTGACTATGAGCATAGGGTAATCTGAAGATTGTGTTATAGCGACTATAGTTGTCCCACACACTTTGATAAACAAGTTATTCTTATTTACAGATCACAAAATTATAACCCCCGTCACGATACCACCTCAATCAACCATAGACAACACAAATACAGTCAAACAAGCAGGTAAGCATGATCAATGATAAGCTTATGATAATTATCTCTCATGTATTTTTTAATTCAATATTCAAAGTTTAAATTCAATTAATCAATTCAATGAAGTTGTGGTCTAGCTATGTTATGCCAAAAATATATGATAGTTGTTTTTATGCTTTTCTCCTTTTTTCTTTCTTTATTGTTTTACCTGGTTAAATATCGAAACCATGTATTCGCTGCTAATTTTTTTGTATATAATTCGGCATACATATACATTTTCAAATGTACCTGGTTTTTAAGTTTCGAAAGTATGTTGGGCTAATCACTAAGACCTTATTTTATATAAATCGTTATGTAAATTGGTGGTGTTACCCATTCATTTTTTACCGGACTGGGATTCAAATTCCAGATTTGCTCAGATCAATTTTCTATAGAATGGTATACAGTTTGCTTTTAAGTTTTATTAAATTGTTATTTTAGCCGACCCAAGTTTCAAACCCATAATGGGCTAGGCACTAGGACCTTTTTTTTGTATAGAAGTCTGTATATCTATCGGTCACGCTAATCCGACAACAATTTTTGTTGGTATTCCAGAGTTTTTAATAATTCCGTCAACTGTTGGCCATTAATATGTTCTTGAGTCTTTTAGCCACAGATTTGACCCACTGTTGTCTATTGATATGTTCCCAAGTGTTTAAGCCATTTTGTTTTTTAGTCCCACAGTTTTTTTCACTATCTGGGCATACGCAGTTGGTCTAGCATCCATGATGCAACTGATTGTGTGCGTCCCTGTAAGACGACAAGTCGAGAATATAACTTCATCAAATTGTTGTTTCAGATGACAAATCGACAGCTGTAGTGCCACCCGGTGAGAAAGATGCATCGCAACAAGAGCAGGTTATGCTCTACGCAGCAGTAGGGGGCGCCGTTGTTGCACTACTTATTATTTCTATTGTCATCATTCTTATTGTCGTCAAATACAAGAGGTAAGAGATATCTTTTCTTAGACAAGGTTTTACTCCTTTAGACAAGGTTTTTCCCCTTTAGACAGGGTTTACCACCTCCTAAAAGGACATACTTAATTGTTGTGTGAACGAATTGTTAAAATTACCAATTTAGGTATAGAATTCTACACAAAAAACTCTTTTTCCATAGATTTAAATAATGATTCATCTTTCTATAGAATATAAAAAAGGGTATTTAGGCAGTTGTTCGATTACTTTATGTCCTCGATCAGTTTAACAGATCTATTGCAGTTTGTGGAATGTAAATGAGATGTTCTTTTTCTAAATACATTCCATTTATCCAGTGGTTTCCGAAAATATCTTTATTTTGTAAAGACAGTTCTGACTAGCTATCGACCAGTTTCGATGAAGAAGTATATTAACCCCAAAGCTATTTGTATTTAAATTATAAACTATAACACCCCAATACTTCCACTAGGCGCAGCAAACACCTCCACAAGACCGAGGTCGTGAACCCGTTTGAAGTTCGAATGATGATGTCAGAGGTCAACTCTCCCGGACACACCCTCCTTCCGACCAATCAGACGCAAGAAGGCAGTTTGGATCGGCGTGCGCTCATGCCTGACGTAGTCGGATATGAACACCAAGGTACGTTTATATTGTTTCTATTATTATATATTATTTTTATGTTAGCAGAAAACAAAGCATTAATAATAATAGTTTTAATTTTGTATGACAGGCGTTTTGGAATATCCGTATCCAATTTGAACAATATTATGAATCACCTCAAAATTTTGTCAATGATTCAGAAAGTTGGTATTTAAATTGTAACCACAAACGTTAAATCTCCTTTTTTTGATGAAGGTTTTAAATTGAAGGTTTATAATTTAAACACCACAATTGTATAAATGTAGTGCTCTGTTTTGTTGTATGCTATTTTTATGGTAATAATAATATTTCTATGCTGGTATTAAGAATAATAACAAATTCAACCCTTGTTCAATGCCAACCAAAATTTGTTAATACTATATGATTTCTATTCCAGCGTACAATGGATCATGTAAGTAGCATGCTACGTGTGTCCGCATGGTTACCCAGTAATTTTGTTGGGAGGTGGGGCTTATGGGGGATTACCCTAGTTAGTAGTAATGGTAGCTAGGGTTTTGGGTCTTCTGTATGGACCGGGCTACTATAAGATGGTAAAGGGTGATGTTTAATTACAAACTAGCGTTGGTTTGCTAGTAAATAGGGCCGTGCAATAGTTAATTATCCCGTTAACCCAATAACATCAACCAATTTTGGAAGTATGCTGACCAAAACAGCAATCATATACAATGAAAACTGTACTTAAAAATTTAACAATTCGACTATTGTAAGTTACTTTCGTTCAGTCTTGATTACACAGCAATGTCCAATTCAAGAAATAATTTTTTGAGGTTTAACTGAACCCTTATTTTAAACTGACAGTAATTGCAGAGAAATGATTACCTAGTCATCTTTTTTAGCAGTCTAATCGTAATAAAAACTATATGCACAGCCCTATACATAATTAGTCTTTTAAACACAAATAGAGATACATATATATGTAAAGGTTGCACATACATATATATATTTAACAAATGCACAGCCTTAGTTATAGTTTAGTTTTAAATGGTGTTAACTAATTAATCTGATACTAATTAATTGGAAATGGTTTAACACTTAATTTGTTGCACAAAATAATTTTCTTTTTCGTTTTTGTGGCCACTCTTTAAGTTCATTTAAGTTTTCATAAAAAAAATTTATATCCAAGCAAAAAAACGTTAAAATAGAGCCAATATAAGATCTTTTAATTTTTAAATAATACAATCACCATATTGACCGGTATGCTTTTTGCTTAGAATCATTATATATTATTATTTTTCTCTGAAACATTTTATGTTATTTCTATGTTGCACCAATCATTGTGAATCCACCGTTTCTGTGTTTGTCCTGTCACATTATTTCTGGTTGTTTAAATAGATCCCGAACGGCCAACCTTTCCATACCTATTAGGTGTGTACAGGCGTAGCTCTTTCTTTGTTTTATTGCGCAAGAAACAGACATTGATCATTTTTGGTCTTTTTTAATTTTAACATCTGCCCACATCTATCAAAGCCACTGGAAGTCTAATATTTGTGCAATAACACATCTGTTTGCAAATTATTTAAAAAATACTTTATTTTGCGCACTAAACACTGAAACGATACAAATACTGAAGAAAAATTACAGCATTGAATCTAGTTAGTTGTAAATCGCATTACATAAGTGTTATACAAACTTGGTTTGTTAAAATTTTAACAAAGAGTTCTGGGCTAAGTTTTTAATAATTTTCAAGTTTTAAAGCAATTGACAAAATATATCGCATTACACTTACATAGTTACAATGCTTGCACATTTGGTTTAGTCCACACCACATTTTCATCAAGAATCAATTGGTAATATAGATTTCTTATCAGTAGGTATATAATGGTCATAAACAATAGGTATAGGTAGCTTGACAGTTGACGTAACCCACCCTTAACTTAACCGCACATACCCCAGCATAGATTAAATTTAACAGTTTAAAGAAATCTAATTTTAAAATTCATAAAAACAAATATACCATGCTAAATACGTAATTTAAGTTACATAATTCAACAATACCTATTTGGTTGCTTTTTTCCCATACACAATACATGGAACAGTATTTAATTGGTTCTATATCAAAAGATAAATAATAAAGTTGTTTTGTCTCCAAAATTCATAAAAACAAATACACCATGCAAAATCTGTAATTTAAATTAAATAATTCAACAATACCTATTTTAATGCTTTATTTCCCATACACAATACATGGAACAGTATTTAATTGGTTCTATATCAAAAGATAAATAATAAAGTTGTTTTGTCTCCAAAATTCATAAAAACAAATACACCATGCAAAATCTGTAATTTAAATTAAATAATTCAACAATACCTATTTTAATGCTTTATTTCCCATACACAATACATGGAACAGTATTTAATTGGTTCTATATCAAAAGATAAATAATAAAGTTGTTTTGTCTCCAAAATTCATAAAAACAAATACACCATGCAAAATCTGTAATTTAAATTAAATAATTCAACAATACCTATTTTAATGCTTTATTTCCCATACACAATACATGGAACAGTATTTAATTGGTTCTATATCAAAAGATAAATAATAAAGTTGTTTTGTCTCCAAAATTCATAAAAACAAATACACCATGCAGAATCTGTAATTTAAATTAGATAGTTCAACGATACCTATTTTAATGCTTTATTTCCCATACACAATACATGGGAACAGTATTTAATTGGGGCTATATCAAAAGATAAATAATAAAGTTGGTTTGTCTCCAAAATTCGTAGAAACAAATACACCA
>CH003253.1:43507-62982 GCA_000149265.1 Ciona savignyi
CTGCTACTACGGAGATCACCTCGCGCCCATCCCCGGAGAACCGGAGCTATTGCAGGGTGTTGTATATGATTCACACGTTCCTTTATTTTCGTAGAACCCATTAATCAGTGGGGTTAAGGCAATGTCCGTTAAGTGCCTTGCCTAATGACACAACCGATTAGCTAGTGACCATTTTAGAACCTGCAACCATTGGCGGGGATTGACCGCATGTCACTAAACATACGGACTAACTCGTGGCTGATTTTTGCACAGAGAAGGTGAGGGTTGGATGGTTTGATCTGAGGATAGGCCATGTGTGTTAACCCCCTTGTTTTTTTCCAATCATCGGGGATAAACATAAATATCCTATCCTAAGTGGAAACCATCAAACCCTCACCTTCTCTGTGAACCCATCAGCCACGAATTGTCCGTATGTCTCAAAACATGGGTCAATCCCCGCTAATGCTACTGTGACTTGGCCGTTATCCGACCTCGTTGTTGCCGCTTTATATAAGATGTCTGTGAAAGCGTCCACTAATGCGCATTCCTGTTCGTAGCTAGAGGGCGTGGGGGAGCTGCGGACAATAAGATGTTAAATTTACAAATTGTTGCCCATCTGGTACAAATAAAGGGAATTAGATATATGTGAATACATATATATACGAAATTTAAATACATGGAACATGGAAATAAAACCACAAATTTTAATTACGATAGTGTAGAATATTCAGATTTTGCCCTAAATGTCATTAACAGACAATGGTCAGATTATATCGCACCCACTGTCAGGTTACCGAAGCTATTGCAGTGTGTTATTGAGAAGGGCATTGAGGTTATATGATGGTTGCCCGCGCGATAACACCCCTTGCATTTTCCCATTAACATAGATAAATCATGAAAATCTGAATCTAACGTATTATCAAAAGTAAACTCATACAATTTGAGGATGCTGTAGCAATCAACAGGATACAGTAATTAATGGTTTAAAGCAGGGATGTCCAACCTTTTATTGTAATGGGCCGCATTGTCACTTAAAATAATTCAATGGGCCGCAGAACCTATTGAATTTCAATAAAAATGGCAGGGTTTGAATTAATGGTTTTGAAATGATTTGCGAAATGCGCGGATAAGGAGCGCGCGAAAAAAAATTTGGTTATGATAAATTACCTTTAACGTCCAGAAAGATATTTATTTTATAAAGCAGACAGTACCGTTATTTAGTAGTACAGTAATGATAAATTGCAATAAACGTAAATTCAAAAGGGGTGTGTCACATCTCGCCAATCATAAATCAAGGAATTGAGGTATATTAACGCATAATGGCGATTATTGCCTTGTGATAGCAATGCTTATTATATGCCAATAATGCAAAGTAAAGCCAAGGTAAATAAATAATGTTATGTTGAAGGCAACGATGTTATATTAACGTGTTGAGGATTTATTATTAAAAATGCGCGAAATCAGTCCCGGTAATTTATATTTTCGCGATTTTGTTAAATTTTGTAATTCGCGAACTTTAAAAAATGGTTCGCGAATAGCGATTCGCGATCCCTTAATTCCAACCCTGAATGGGTACATAAAGAAACAATTAAAAGCCATTAATTTCATCTTTAAAAAAACGGAACAAAAACACACAGATAGAAATAAACAAAAACTTATTTCTGCAATACAAAGTCAATGAGATAAGTGTTTGTCGTCCGTCGGTTTCTTTCTGCAGTTTTGATGTTTACTGCGTCCCTAAAAGCTGACTGATACATTTGAACTAGGCCAAGATTTAAAGTTCAAAATACTACTTAAAATGACGAGCGGGCCGCAGAAAAATCTCAGGTGGGCCGCAGGTTGGACAAACCTGGTTTAAAATATTTAAAAAAAAAATTACGAAAATATTAATAATAATTAAATATATGTATAAAATAATTAAAATAATTAAAATATTTAAAATAATTAAAATATTTAAAATATTTAAAATAATTAAAGTATTTAAAATAATTAAAATATTTAAAATGATTAAAATATTTAAAATGATTAAAATATTTAAAATAATTAAAATATTTAAAATAATTAAAATATTTAAAATAATTAAAATATTTAAAATAATTAAAATATTTAAAATAATTAAAATATTTAAAATAATTAAAATAATTAAAATAATTAAAATATTTAAAATAAATAAAATATTTAAAATAATTTTACAAACTTACGCTTTCCCGAAGAAAGAATCATTACTAATGTCTATGCTGAACAGAAGGTGTTTCATCACGTAGGTTTGAACACATAGAACAAGTGCTCTTGGGCCCGGCTGGTTTAATTAATAATTACGTCAATGTTTTTGTTGTTAACAATTGTTAGAAATAGACATGTCCCTTATTGAGAATGCATTTGGAGGAACATTTTATAACTTGAGCTTGAAGTCGGGTTCCTGAAGCTTATATGTTATATAAGAGATATTGCTTTTTAGTTTTTGTTCAACCCATTACCATAAAGTGCAGAAAACATTGTTTACATAACAATTTGCCCAAGAAGACAACTGACTAAACCTGCCTGTAACTTTCTATCTAACCGTCCCGGTCTAACATTGTTCCAGGCAACGCACTAAACCATCATGCTAATCTGTTGGATTAGGGGGATACGGGGGGAATTATGCGATGTTAATAACCAAAAAACCATCTGTTGGGAAGGGGGCTCTGTCCTTAGGCAAAGGACTTGATGGATATTGCCTAAACACAGTGGATAAATATCACCAATGTGATAATTCTCCTTGCAGATCCTATTCAAGAAGAAATACATTAATAATCCTGTATTAACTATACTATAGTGGCCCACCGCACAACATTCAACTAAGAGTCCAATACCCTACAGAAATGCTATGTGCATTTCGAGGTTAAACTATGATGATTAAAAATTAAACGGCAAAGTTAAAAAAAGCTTAGCTTCAGATCTTACTAATGTGGCATCGAGTGCATATGGAATACTTGACTTTGGTTCACGAAATGTAAAGCAAAACTTCTTCCAATCTGACGTGAATGTTTGTGAGGATAAACCAGTTGTGAAGAACCGTAACGCCTGTGGTGGTTTCCAATAGTTTGTTACAACGGAATACGCTAAGCTCTTGTAATGGAATTTAAAAGTTAAGGCTACAAAATTAAGCTAAAAAATTATGCTATGATAAATATAATGTTAAAAAATTATGCTATGATAAATATTATGTTAAAAAATTATGCTATGATGGAAAGATTGCAATAAATCCAGCATAAAAAGCGGAAATAACACTTTCATGGTTATTTGATAATATTGGTTTATATATGTGTAACAACTGGTGATCTATTGTCTTTTCCTGTTTTAGCGTAAAAATTATCATTTTGAATGTATTTTGTTGAGGGAAATAAATGGTTTTAATAAAAAATGGATCAAATTAATCAAAAAACTACCGAAACCACAGATCATAAACTCGAATGTCAAACCCTATGCCTTACCTTTGCAGTTTTAAGATCAATGGGTCGGCCAGGGTTTGTGGTTTGAGTTTGGGGGCCTTTTTTAGGAATTTGAAACTCAGGTTTAGGAGTCAATTTCTTTGTTTCTTTCCGCTGCAATGTTTCAAGCATAAATGAAAAAAATATTTTTATGGGTTGAGCTGGTTAGCTTAATCATTAGGGTTTTAACTGAAAGGAGCAGCATCTGGCTGAATAGATTGATGGGTTAGTGCTTCGCCTTTAAGCTGATGGGTTGTATGTTTAAAAATGATCTCTAGCTCAGAATGTCCTTGGAAAAATGCTTAGTAACATCGTCGGAACCCAGTGGGTAATGGATTTCAGAAGTTAAAGAATTGTCTGATATAAACAAGACACTGCATTAGCTTAGGTAACCCGATGGTGGGCGCTAAATTAACTGATGATTACCTGTGTCATAATAGCCTCTGTGTTTTCCTAATCAAAGTAAAAAAGTGAATTATATCCTATAAATCAAAACCAGTTGCTTGTGTTCTTGGGTTAGTTGCTTAGTGAATGTTGACCCTAACCCGTCATTTAATGGGTTAAAAAACTGTAGAAAATTCCAAAAAATACAGTATACAACATACTGCAATATCTTCGGTAACCTGATGGTGGTCACAAGATAATCTGACGATTGCTTGTACGATAAAGCCTAGGTGTTTTTAATTCCTGGGAATAAATATTAGTATTCTGTGCAATAGTGGTAATAACCAAGTTTAATTTAATGGCTACAAGTGTGACAGCATACCTACATTTAAATGCATTAAAAATTAGACCATGGGTATAATATGCCTCAAGATGACTTTCACAGACATAAATAAGTTCATTTTACACATTGTAACTACTACAGCAACTTAACTTAAAAATTATGATAGATATTTTTAAAATAAAACCATTACCTTTACTTTATTGTCGTTTTGAAAAAGCACATGGAACCTGAAAATAGGAATTATATATGATGTGATATCAATAGGAATTATATATGATGTGATGTTTTATTCCCATTGATGGGCAAACATATGGGGCGTTATCAATCACCTTATTATCCTATACTCACCACTGGGTTACTATAGCAATGCTAGATTGCTGTAAATGATTAGGATGTTGCAACTGTTTAAGTTATGTTCATCAAACCACTGGGTCAAGCAAATTCCAACCGGTTAGTCTGGCGGTTCAGTGCGACACATTTCAACCGAAAAATTGCAGCTTCGAAACTGGTCGCCAGCTAGTTGGTTGTGTCCTTGGGCAAGACACTTAACAGACATTGCTTGAACCCAGCGGATTATTTGGTTCTACCAAATTGAAGGAACGTGTCTATTAGGTACAACACACTGCAATTGCTCCAGTAACCTGATGGTGAGCGTGAGGTGATCTGATGATTGCCTGTGTGTTAATCCCCTTGGTTTTTCCATTTACGAAGATAAACATGAATATCCTATCCCAACATCTGCTAAATGCCTTGCTCAAGGTAATATTTGACCATCCAGCAACTGGTTTACAACCGCACTATCCAGCTTCTCTAAATATGCAGAGTGTGCCCACACTGCCCACACCGGGTATTAAGAGTCACCCCACAATCGTTTGCTTAACAGAAAAATAAAGGATAATGGAATATATAAGAAATATTTAAAACAATGATGTATGAACAAAAATTTGTTAATAACTTACCCATAATCCAGTGCATTGGCCAACTTAACAAGATTGCTATTCTTGGTTTTCAAGGCAATGTCCCGAACATCCATATTTGGGACCAATTCGTGTTAAAAAACAGCAGTGATCTTTAAATACTTTGGGCAGATTTCATCATGTTCATATTTTAATTAATTACTAAAATAAACAAATTGATTAGCAGCAGCTTGACTTTGGCCATGCGGTATCTCATATATGACTTCGAGATATTTAAGTGAATACGAATGTACATAACTTTCTGTCAGAATAAACCTAACATACTTATCATTTCCAATTATATTACCTTTATAAGTAACATGACACTCTTTCATGATATGTACAATATAACTGTTTTACAAAAAAATAACATTGCAATATTTTGCTACATACTATAACTGTGAAAAATCAATGTTGTTTAATTACTAAGCCAAAAGATTTTCCAATCTCTAGTTACTGACTAACTTCACAATGTCAAAGTATCTAATCTTAAAATAGGAATTTAATTTTCTAAAATACAACAGCTCGAATACATGTGTGCTTTTGGAAAGCCATTTACAAAATCAACAACCCTAACTCTGACTTGAGCGAAGCCTTTTAAATCCAGTACACAGTACAAATAGAATATGTTTGTACAAGCTTTTAAAGTACAGTGACCCAGACATTTATTGAATGCTGTGATATTTGACACCCACACATTGTTCTGAATGTTGTTGTTTTCCATCATATCAAACTCTAATTATAAGTTTGAGTTACATTGAAAAAAGTTGGCTTTTTATCAATAAATATTGAAATTCAACTTTAAATGCAAGTAAAATTTTAAATGTTTTAATGCACTATTAAACAAACAGGAAAGATATTGACTATTGTGGTATTCTAATATATCGTGCACTACATCAGGTAAATTATAATAATAATGAGTATTAGAGAATTAAAATTAGTATTTGATTCAAATAATTAATCCAAATTTTAACCATCCATTACTTTAAACTGGTAAGCAATAATGGAGTGTGATTTTAATGCTTTCCATAGCATTGCTAGATGCCCATAGTGTCTTAAAGTAATATTAATGATAAACAGAATCAGTTTAAAAAAATTGCATTCAGCAAAGTAAACATCTGTATCCACAGTAATTTATATTTAACATCAAATGTGTTTTAAAGCAAATTAAACTGGGATGTAAATAGGATATTCCTTTTTTAAACTTGTGAATGGTGGCAAATAGTGGGAGGATTTTTTAACATGCAATGATTGCATCAAGCACCCACCATAGGGTTACTGGAGCTATTACAGTGTGTTATGTGTGATAGACTTGTTCCTTTCATTTGGTAGAACCCATTAATCCGTTGGGTTCGGGCAATGTCCGTTAAGTGCCTTGCCCAAGGACACAACCGACTAGCTAGCGACCAGTTTCGCACCTGCAACCTTTCAGTTGAAAGGCATGGCACTAAACCGCAGACTAACCGGTCGGACAGTGTGTTGTGTATTACCGAAACATTCCTTTAGTTAAATGCTACACATCCAATAGTTAGAAAAATACACACTTATTTAAAACTGTTTAAAATCGCTGTCTGTATGCACTGAGAATATTATCATCAACAACATTCGACCTTTTATCCAATGAATAGAACACTTTTCAAATCGCATCTGAAAATTAAACACGAGGTATGTTTCGAATATAGCTGCGCATATACCTATATTTTCACAAAGGTAATCTTAAAAAATGCTTTGTTTTCAAAAACAACAGAAGTAACTTTCTTTAAGCTTTTCATAGTAACTAATTTTTGTTTGAAAACACAAAACTATCTTGTTTTTCAGTGGAAAACTGACATTAAATAGGTAATTAACCAGTTAACTCACTAAGCACGGCCATAGTATATATAAATTAATATATATCCCTTGCATCTTTTGGCATATTTCTGCTATCTCTCTGCTTTATATTCGGTATGCAATAAATCATCTTGTATCTTGTTTTGATATATTTTAATAGAAAGTCTACGAATATGTGAAGATGATACAGTACAATGCATATAATATGTCACGTTGGTTGCAGAAATACAAGAACACTGCATTTTTAGAGCATTTTTCACTTAATAGGACAGAAATGAAAATAAAGGAAACACAAGCTAAAATATGAAGGTTTGGACTCGGTCAAATGTGCCTGATATTAAATTTTTGTATCAACAAAGATTTTAATATTAATGAACACATTTTATACAATTTTGTGGTATATTTTATTCTTGGTGACAACCAAAGAGTATTTATTTAAAGGAATACCAAAAAGGGTTTATTCATTTTGAAGTTTTTGTTGATACAAAATTTCAATATCAGGCACATTTTTAATATTCCATTTTGTTTTAAAAATTTCCTAATTTTAATGCAGGCTTGAATGAATTATATTCTGGTTACATGTACTGTAAGATAGAATATAAACTTACAAAAAAGTGTGTGGAAAGCCAAGATATATTTATTATCGAATTACTTGAAATGGACTATATCACTTTTTTTAACACAATTCTTCATTTTTCAATTTGCGTACAGAAAATTCACCAAAAGGTATAAAAAAACAACACCTCGCGAATAGTACCAAATAGGCATATTTTGTGCAGTAAGAAAGATATAACAGCTAACTATGTCTATTTTGCCCATCCCTACATAATACCCAATATGACATCATAATTTGTCATAAATGGTCAAAGCGCACAGATTATAATAGGAATATATTGAAAAAGAGTAACTAGCCTTAGAATTATACAGAAATATTCGGAGTACGAGCACGACACATAAATTATCACCCTAACCACTTTACAAATATGGTAGACAGTTTAGGCACGAAAAATACAAAAAGTACCGTTACAATGAAATAGATCAAGCATTCTGCTTTTAACTTTAACATTTCAAAATTAAAGCCTAAAATTATTGCCGAAAAATGTAACAAACAAAATCACGCTGTTTAATAATTTTACCTTAATATCAAGCAATCTTGACTGAAATCAAGCATAGAATTGTATAAAATTTTAGTTTTACAGACATGTAAAGTATGAATTCAGTCCACACATGATCAAAAACAGATGACCCCTTTAAAAAAGGTTCAGTATGCATTCCTAAGTAATTCAAATATAACATGAAAAAACGGGATGGATATCTTACTGATGAAAGTCATTGAAACATGTCAGTAAAGCTGTTTAAAAAAAAAATTGCAAAAAGCAAGCGGTAAACTTAATGCATTAAGTCGCTTCAAAAAAAGTAAGAAAGTACAGTTCCAAACCAGATTGAAATAGAAACCACAGAGGCAGGTAAATGTATGGCAATTAGCATGAAAGTACAAACAAAATATTTCATTCGTGAAGGTTTCGGAAAACCAGTGATGAGAATACATGAAATTAGTTAATATATTGATTTTGATCAGATAGTTCTCTGTATTAAGAACAAATACGTTTTTGGCCCTACACATTTTGTTACAACAGATTATATTGCATTATATATCGACAATAAAACAGATAAACTGAACATTTTATAATTTAGATTTGAAAAAAAAATCATATTATTGTTTAACATATTAATTACTAAATACATTAAATACTGGAATATGTAAGTTCATTTTATAATCATAGGAAATGTATGAATAAAAAAGTTGATTTATTTTAATGAAGAGTACAAAATTACCGACGCCTGTTAACAATAAAAATCTCATAATTTTGATTGAAATAATTTCACCGTCTCGAATACATACAAAAACATGATTGATGTGGAGTAAAAGGTGGGTGAAAAAATTAAAAATGATTTCATTTTGTCAAAATTATCCCAAATTTATGCGAAAATGCATGTTAATTTGGCAAATTTAGTACCTTAAGGATAGTATTATGCTCGAGTCACCGGAAAAATAAGGCCAACGTCGAAATTAATCTTCTGTTAATAGAACTATAGTACATTTCGTTCTTAAACTGCGTTTACAACAAAACTAATAAATAAACTTGGTGTAAACGAACCAGGCAATCAACTGTTGATGGCGCTCGCCGATAAATTGATATTTTTCATCGTTTCGTCGCAAGATTGTTGCTCGCTTGGTGACAATTGGCTGTCGCGACATTCCATCTCATGCCACCTAATGGCCAAAGCGTGCTCGGGAGCGCGGAACACGTCAAGTCCGGAGGATAACGATCGTTCGTACAGATCTGACCCGCTGTGTGGAGGAAATTTTTAAATAATGTTATTTTAATGTTGTTTTAATGTTTTAATGTTGGAAGTGTGGACAAAATTAACCTCAAAATACGAAAAATGTCAAAAATTAAAACAGCCCCTTAATAAACCACACTAAACTCCCATGAACATCAATTAAATCCCTCCACGAATCCCAACCAAAAATTCTACGAATGTCAAGTAAAAACCCCCCAAACCCCCACACACTCCAACTAAACCCTCAGACACCCCAACTAAAACCCTCACACACCCAACCACCCCCCACACACCCCACCTACCCACCAACCACCCACCTACCCAACCAACCACCCACCTACCCCACCAAACCCTCACTTACCTTGCAAAGCTCTCACCCTCATACGCCCTCATAATATCCTGCTTGTAACCGCAGAATAAGTTGTAATCAAACGACCTCCAAAAACCACTCGACCGTGAAATCTCTTCATCATCGTAAAGTGACTAAGCAAAAAAGTTTTATCGTAATAAAATTGGTTACAAGACCACTGCAAACAGCCGTGATAATGATCAAAGAATAATGCTTTTGTAGTGGGGATGCAGGGCATAGAATATTGAAATGAATGCGCATCATCACTTTAACATAGTGGATGAAGCAATGGGGGTTATATGGCCACTTAGAGGTGCAAGAGAGACAAACTAAGTATTCTCAGGGTTATCACTTTGGGACTGAAGCCAAAAACCATTGCAGAAAAAAATGTAACAAAATCAAATCAAGTTTAAAATTTAACTTTAACATTATGCAATTATGACCAGAATCCAATGCCTGAAACTTTAGTTTTGTGAACATGCTAAGTATTTCGTTTCTTACATGATAAAAAACAGACACCCTCTGCAAAAAAGGATCAGTATGCATTCCCAAACAATGTTACCTATTAACATCGACAAACGTCATAGAAATCTTACCGATGAAAGTCGTTGAAACGCGACAGGAAAGGAAAGTCGTTCACCCGGAACAGTGTTCAACCGAGCGTGATGAAGGTATTCTGGTGTCATCTGAAATAGGATTTCTATGGGAAACTTTCCTCAATAAGAAAAATTTTAATTTACAAATTTAACAAAAGTTACATGGAGATCTGACACATGCTTTGAAATGAACTTCGTCTCTGTACATAAATTTACCATATTCATTCCAAATATAGCACCTATCTGCCAATTTTTCCATATTTTAAGACAATCATATGTTCCCTTCCACCATTTACCTTAATTAACTCACACACTGGTGAATTTAACCAAAGTTATTACCTGACGACCCTTGTTTTAACCCCAATTAACAACAAACCACAAAACATTACCCCTAACACACAACCCCACCCCTAACACACAACCCCACCCCTAACACACAACCTCACCCCTTATACAACCCTTCACTAACCACACAACCCAACCCCAACTCCCACCCACTCACCAGCATAAAGAGATCAGTTGAGCATAGCAGGGTATCAGCGGGCAACGCCTTCACAGCCATGGCTATCCCTCCTGCGCTGGAGAATGGTCGATTTCCCCCGTTAATCCATCTGCGGAAACAAACCTTGGGTTTTAATTATCGGTATAAAATTAGAGGGTGTCAGGGATGTCAGGACTGTGAGGGTCATTGGGTGTCAGATGTATCAGAGGTGTCACCCCTGGCACCCAAGGCAGTGTTAAACATTATTACCATAATGAAAAATTTGGAAATTTAACAATATTACCATAATGAAACTTATATTTTTACAAATGATGTGTTTGCATTAAAATAACCAAAGTCTATGTGTTTAATCAATGCTGTTTTGGGTGAATATTTTAAAAATATGCAATTTAAAAGGTTTTAAAAATATTCTGTAAGTGTGTGCATTTTTCCCCAAAATCCCCATTAAGCTACTATTATGTCCTTTTCCTGCACTGAGTGTTATCATTATAAAGCAAATCACATATTTGATATTAAACTATAAAACCTCATGCCCACCTGAGCGACAGAGCAGGATATTTCTTCTTGTACAAGTTGAGCAGTTTCAGCGATTCGGAATTCTTTTCATCGAAAGTATCGTTGTAGTTGGTTGGTATGTAGAGTACAACCAGCAATGCAACATTCTGGGCACGATCCACTGACATACATGCCTGGTATGGGGGATAAAGTTATTATGGGTGGCGTTTGGGTTATTATAAGGGGAGTTGGGTTAGTTTGAGACATTAAGTTATTATGGGTGGCGTTTGGGTTATTATTTGGGACGTTGGGTTGGTATGGGGTGTTGGCATATGGTTCAATCTCGGAACCTTTTTGCTGATGGTATGATGCGCTACTACTCAGCCAGCCACTAAGACAGGGCTATGGAAATCGCTTGTTAAGTTCCAATTCCAGTATCTACTAAATATGGATTGCAAAAATTAAAAAATACACCATTAAAACCGACCAAAACCACCAGAAAGTTTAATTTAAACATTATTAAAGAAACATAATAATACTGTTGTATTTTTGTATTGGAGATACTTAGTTGTAAATTGTAGTAAATGAAATTAAAGCGTAACACGTCGAGTATATAGCACGAAATGTACCGTGAAATGGGGTTACTTTGCCCACTTTTTGTGCATTTATGGCCATAACTTTAGACATAGTGAAGTTAAATGTTTTTTGTAGTTCAGTCAACATGTCTCATGTTGTACTACATTTCTTATGTGAAATTATGAAATTAATTTTTTTCATACTGTTATTTTTTTTAAAAAAAACCTCAGGTGGGCTCAGTTATCGGGTTCAGGTGCTAGCGTAAGGATATAGGCTACATAACTACACTTCGCAAAATATCAGTAGATATAAAGCGTTGTGTGTGTAGACTTAGTTTAAATTTGTAATTGATTAAAAATTAAAATATAAATGTGCGGTATTTAAAAGTTAATATAAAAAAACTATATTTATTTGTTTAACTAAAAAGATGATTTTTTCAATTTATGATAGAGCATTTTGTGAAAACGTTGTTCAGTATTTTCCAAATGTCGTACTTTGATATTAATAAGAGTTAATCAATCTATGAGATTATTGGTTCGTAGTTGTTTGTTTTATATATATATCGGGATAAATCAAAGTTTACAGTTCGTTAACGCTTGTGGAACATCGTTGTTTTTCATTCGGTGTGCCGGCTTTGGAATCATCCGTTACCGCGGGCGGAAAAATTCTAGTCGAGGTCTCGAAAATTAAAATTTTATGTTTTTCCACAGTTAAATATTTTATTCTTTCTTATTTAAAATTATTGTTACTATGGCCGCGCAAACCGAACAAAAACGAATGCATTTTCCAAGGTGAGTAAGAAATTTTTATTTTATTATAAAAACAACAGAATGAGTTTATAAAAAACTTTCAAAATCGGACATAAATAAATTAAGTAGTTGATATAGGATAGGATATTCATGCTTATCCGCTTGAATGGGAAAACGCAAGGGGTGTTATCATATGGGCAATCGTCAGATCACCTCGCGCTCACCGTAGGGTTTCCCGGAGCTATTGCAATTTGTTGTGTATATGATTAAAACGTTGTGTATATGATTGAAACGTTGTGTATATGATTGAAACGTTCCCAAATTGGTAGTGATGATATAGTTAATGCCGTAACTGGAATAGCCGTGCGATCAGAAATCTAAAATGTTATGAAAATGGGCGTATTCAAATCGCTCGCATAGCAGATATAAAATTAGCATTTTCCCTGAATTCAAAATTCCTTTCGATCAAGCATTTATGGCGCGACGTACGTACCATTTATTTCTTAAAATAAACCTGACTGATCCTAAGCAAGCGACAGTGCAGGCCTGGCTTCTATTAATAGTTAAAGTATTTTGTAGATAGTAAACTGTAACAAAATCAGAAATTGCCGTTAAACTTTATCAGCTAATAAACAAAGGGTTTTGGGACAAAACGTATATTTTGTGTTTTCTGAAAATGACGCGTTTAAATGACTATTGATTAACCGCCCTTTTGTTTCCTTTTTTAAATTGTTACAGTTTTATCTTCAATTTTATAAAGACAACTAAACCATACTAAATTAGAATGTGCGTCAACCAAAGGTGTATACTTTACACTAGGTTCTACAGAATGCTACAGAAAATGTTTCTTACATTTGATGATGCTAAACTGCTACAGAAAATTTCCGTTGTACTTTTATACCCATTCTTACGGTCGTGTGGCCGAATGGTTAACGCGACCGATACATATACCGTCTCTTATACAAAAAACCGTCCTGGTGACGAGCCCATAATCGGTTCGAAACTTGGCTCGGTAAAAAAAAGGAAAAAAAACTTTTATACCCATTCAATGTCGAAAGCCGAGTTTCTTATAATAGTTTTGTTTCCAGGCACTTGATTCCCTTGTCGGTAATCCTGTCGTTGATGCTTGTCATTCAAAACGGGGGAGCCATAACACTGGGCGGCACCGGTAAGTGAGCGTGGCTTAGAAAATAGACGTAATTGGCCTCAACGCAAAATTCTCGGGAAAGTCAAAATTTCAAGCGACGTTGGGAATTTTCAGCACTGTAATGGTGTTTAGTTACGTTTCGAAAAGTTTCAAGTTTGTTAAATTTATTATTTGGAATTTTTATTTCTCTCGGATTTTCCCAACTTCTGCGTGACTGATTTTAAAGTTCGCTTACATACGTTTTATAACTTACACCATCAAAGGTTACAATCAGCGTATTCAAGGCAAATTACGTACAAATATCAAAGACCACTTTATTTATGACTTTTACTTAATAAATTTTGACCATGAGAAACAGGTTTAAATTTACATGACAAAATCGCTAGATCAACTAGGAATAAAGTGATCATGTTCATTGTAATACTTACATGGTGTGGCCAAACACATAAAAATGAGGAAAATCGGGGTATTTCTAAAATAACTTTCGCCCTTTTAAATTTGCATTGCAGTCGTTCCTGTAATTGTTTAATGTTATCGCACCTTGCACATGTTTTACATAATTCCTGGTAAAACTAAATGCTGAAACGAAACCTCATAAATATACGGTACAAAATTCCGCACCGGATTAAGATCGCAAGAAGTTGGTATAAAGCTTCAACACCTGGCGCGACCACAAGTGTAAGAAACACACTTGGATGTATTCGACACCGCAACTTTGCATTACAAAACCCATAAAACCGTATAAGCTTTTGCTATGTTTCATTAAACACCCGATCTTGTGTTTTGTTTGCCTATCAAAATATCAATCATCATTAAATCGGACTGCTCACTTGCAAAATTTGAATAGTTTTCTCGGAATGCAATAACGTCTAGACGATTCCAAATATTTGATTTTACCTTCACGTGTATTTAGAATTGAAGCCCATAAGCGACAAATGATGTTTAGAATAACATGTTCGAGTCTAAGGTTATGCTCAATACAGTCCAACGCGGCTCTGTTTGCCGAAAGGATTTGTCTGTCGTTCGTGGCGCGCGGCGAAGCTTGGGGAAGCCGCATTATGCGAGTGATTCGTCGCGCTCGGGTGCACTCTTGCAGCTGAACTGACGACGCTAAGTCAACAGACGCGATCGAGCGTAACGAAAACAAAAACAATCCGAGCGTGACGGCGCGGACGACTGTTTACAAAACGAGGAATCTTGATTGTGTACTTGATCCCGCGGAAAGGGTTTTCGACCGACCCTTCAATATCGAAGTATTCTTGTAAATTGGATTCCCGTGGAACAAACCAAACACTCGAAATTGACAAAAGCCGAACTTTTAGCGGCAACGAGCGTGTTTATTACCAGACTTTAACCATAACCATATGTAGACGTATCTCCACTAAAATAAAACAGACTGACAAAATCACTGACTCATAGAACTGCCGGAAAATTACAGTTTGAAGAAACCTGAAGAGCCGGTTTCAAACTTTGATGTAAAAATAACATTTTAAATTATCGACAGCCATTTTGCTATATTGTAATAGGTATGTCTTGAATCACCTACATAAATTAGCTGTTCGCTTAATTCGCGGATATTAGATAAAGCAGCTAAAAATCAAATTGTTCGTTTAAACATTAGGTAAAATGTTAGGTGTTAACGGCCATGTTTGTTTGTTTCTTTTTTTATGTCATTTTCCGTGCGTACAATGGATGTGTTTTAACTGCTGTAGTTTTGTCGTTTTCATCTGATTCTTTTTTTAACCTTTCTTTTTTCTTTATTACCGTAAAAAGGAAAAACAAACTTAGCTTTTAATTATAAATAATCATACAACCTCAATGACCAATTGCGGGAATCTGCCTTTAAAACACGTGGTAGTCTGTAGAACTCTCGCGCCTAATTGTCCCATTCCCGTGGGTAAACTTGTGCATCGAACCTATCCAGAAAACGTGGTGCATTTGGTTGTGTGGTTGGAGATCGTAATTCGAGTTGTGATGGCTTCAACTACGCTGCGAGACGGGGACTTATAGTGTGGTCCCCCGACTATTTTTTACCGAGTCAAGTTTCGAACCCATACTGGGCTCGTCACTAGGACCTTTTTTGTATATATGAGTAGGCATGTATCGGTCGCGTTAACTACTTGGCCACAGGACCATACGCACCGACTTAATATTGTGCGTGTATTTAATCAAATAAGGCACAGGCGCAATTGCGTGTAAGATCACGCGGTTTAAATGAACGAAAGGTTGTATGATCGAACGAGACCGAATACTTTACAATATGTAATTTATAAACGGAAAGTTTGAACAAGCGAACCACGGATCGGAAACTTGATCATAACCGAGTGACAAGTCCATCATGGGTTCGAAATTTGACCAAACCCGAGTGATGGCCCCACCATGGATTAGAAAATCGATAAAAACCGAGTAAAGTCCCATAATGTGTTCAAAACTTGACCAAAACCGAGTGATGAGTCCATCATGGGTTCGAAACTTGAGCAAAACCGAGGGATTAGTATTTGAATAAAATTTGAATAGAAACTAAATCTGAGCAAAACCGATCTCATCACTGGCTTGAAACTAACATTAACATCATCGCATCCTCTTACAGCTGGTCGCTGCACTTGGTCGACGGTGAACAGTGAATGGAAGGAATCGGAGGTGGACGGTTGCAAGACGTGTAAATGTACCACGCTCGGTGGAGATCTGTTCGAGGAATGTAGAACGTAAGTTGGGAATCTTGTACGGTCGTGTGACCGAATTGTCCAATTCATATGCCAAATTAACCGATACTTTTGCCGAATTTTCGACCCATTTGCCGAATCGACCGATACATATTCACAATTGACAGCTACATGTGCCAAAATCACCCAAAAAAACGAATTGACCGATACATATGCTAAATTGACCGATACATAAAAAATACAAATACGGTTTTTTAAAACGAGCCCATCATGAGTTTACAAAAGGGTCCGATTAAAAAGAATCTTTGGGTGATTCCTTATGCGGAATTCCATCTAAATAAGACCCCAGTGACGAGAATCATGGGTGCGAAATTTGGCCGGATAAAAAAGAAGGATTTATTGGAGTGAGTCATGTACGGGTGCACTTAATTATCCCTCTGTGGAGAGGAATTGAAAGCGATAATATCCCACGCATTACTATAAATATTTTATAGCGAAATACTACGCTGACTAATGCTTTGAGGATCAGAGTTCGCTATATTTTTCAAATTCCGGTGGTTTAAACGTTAGAAATGGCATTTCCGGTGTTTGAACGGCTTAAGAAAAGTATTTCTTTCGTCGAAATTGTCTATACGCTAAACCGACCATGTACAATAACCAACAAAAGCATTGGGGAATGGCCCGTAAAGTAAGAATTTCGCATCCGCACTCAAAAGTCGAATCGGCACGTCGCAGAAATAAATCAATTCATACGCAAGATGTTCAGCAGCCGGTAGCATAGGTCGAATTCACCTGGGATCTTATTTTTACGAGCCATTGACGAGACTAGAATGCTTCTTTGTTCGGTCACAGGCGGCCTATTGTCCCTCGGAAGCGAGGCGAAGCTGTCAGGGACACCGTGAAGTTTTATTGACGGTTTTTGCTCTGCCGATTATTGGCAAATGCCTAACTACCTGGCCAATTCAATGTTTGCTTTAAATTGTCGACAACATAAGGACGCTTGTCTCGTTCGCGTCATGTGGCGGTCCGTGTCTCGCGTTTAATTCGCTGCCGTTTGAAGTGGCGGTCGCGAGAATGTTTAATCATCGTCGCGCGCGGAAGATGCAGTAACAATGCCTGGTTTGTCCACAAAACGAAAGCCGGGAAGCAATGGCCGCTTACCGGGCGAATGTTTGTCCAGGCAAACAAATACTCCTGCCGCACAACAAACTGCTTGTTCCATCGGCCTCTCTGACGCGCGGAATGCCGCCGAATTCCCAAGCCTTCACCTCGCCCCTTAATGAAAGGCAAACAAATCTCGATATAGTCGAGATTCGAACGATAAGTGTCCGTGGATTTAAAGAGCATGGGTGCTTAACCCGGGGGCGCGAAACAGAACCTGGTCCTGTTGCCGAAGCGCAGCTTATCAGTCGCGGTGCTTGTCGAGCTGCACAACAGGCCATCCAGTCACTTCACCTGTTTGCTCACGAAATATTGCCGATGTTCGCAAACCGCGTGGAAACCACACATAACGAAAGATTACATTCCGCCCCGAGCTGCGTACAATGGCCTTGGCACATACCGACATATACACAAACAGCGATATAAAAATATCAATCCAATGTCGCTTAGAAATAATTTAACTAGAAACTAAAATTACTCAGGATGTACCGCATTTTTAACTTTCTCCTTGGAAATAATTACTACTCTTGTTATGAAAAACGAATTCCAGGCAATTGTCAGAATAACTTGTACCTACAGTACAAGCTGTTACAATGTTATACGATAGAGTTTCTTTATGGGCAACACTAATACAAAGAAAAAGGGGAAGTGGAAAAGAGGGAAACTGCTCAATAAATTTATAAAAACTTAATATAATTTCAACCAAAGAAATAACACTAACTTTAACTACACCACCCAAATCGTCATTTTAGTGTGCAGTTTCTATCCTTCTCCCTTTCCCTTGTTTTATGCCCATCCTATTTTAGTTCTGGTTCAATCCATTAATCCACAAGGTTCAATCAATTTTCGTTAAGTGCCCAACCTAAGTGAATACAAGCAGGGGTTTGGTAGCACTCTTGTATTGAGGTACATACCACTCGGGCTAGATTATAGACTTTTATTGGCCACGAATCTTATATGTTCTGTTTTTTAATAGTTGTGATTCATTGCAGGGTAATGAGACCGACCGCCTGGCCCTCCGAGTGCATGCGGGTTCGAAGAGGGTGTGAGTACGTCATAAAAATGAAGAACAGAGACACCCTGTGTCCGGGATGGGCGTTTACCAGCTACATATACTGGGTCCGCGTTTCGGGGTACTCTTGGGACAAGGGGGGCAGGGTGCCGGGAGCTGGGCAACGTGTCGATGAGGTTGGAGAAATATTAATGGAACCTCATCCCAACTTTGTGGACAACCAGTCCACCGTTGTACTGGTTCCTTCCCGCCCGGGTATCGGGCCTGGACCGACTGACCAGACTTCCGAAGTCGCATCACCAAACACAACAGTGGTTATACAACCTTCCGCGCCAGCCGCTCCGACCCCGACGCGACCTAAACGAAGACGCTGTCGAAAACCGAGCTCAAGGCGGTGCCGCAAGGGAAAAAAGCGACGGCGGAACCGGAAGAAAGGCAAGAAGAGGCACAAGAAGAGAAAGAATAATCGCACGGCTGGACCCTTGGACAAACGTTCTGCGCCCCACACAACGAGATGATTCGAAAACTATTTCCGCAAACCAAACTGTTCCGTAAACGTTCCACAATAGCAAGAATGGTTAAACCGGTACCCTCGTTCGCACAGTTCATTTATTAGATACCCGAGAGCGAAAATGGCGGATAATTTCCCGGTTTTCACGTCACCGACCTATCAGGCAGTGTTGGTTGATTAGGACGCCGACGCTGCCGATTAACCACTGTGCAGTCACATTACTATTATCAGTATTCTACGAGGTAGTTGTTGTATTCATGTTCAAACGTTTTGTTCACTTTCTGAATATAGATCACCGTATCATTGAATTAACCCCCAAGCTTTTCGACACAGTAATAAAAGTACATTTAAAATTACGCACTGGGGCAACGGCTCAGAGCTCCAAACACCAATTCATGTTTTCTAT
>CH003253.1:63082-73535 GCA_000149265.1 Ciona savignyi
GATTTGTACATTTGAATGCACAATCTGCCATGGTAAGATGCAATTTTAAACTTCTAGAGACAACTTTGCCCACTCTGAAGACAAAAAAACTACTGGAACCAATATTTATTATAAAGCTGGTACAATAGCATCAGTTATTGTATGGTAGAGTACATAGTTCTTATAATTGTTTTTTGTCACATTGTTACTAATACAGAACAATTGTAAAAACTATAAACCAGAGCTAAAAATTATCCCATTGTTTTATATTTACTTTAAATAAGTGGCAAATCAATTGCGAAACAAAATAAACCAAGAAACGAATGAAGAACATCATGAAACATACACATCATGAAAAATTGCAACAAATACATTGTTATCGGAGATTGGTAATACCACTCAATTCAGCACGGAAAGTGTATTGCTCTCTTCTGTTTGGTTGTGGTGGTGGCAAGCTCAAAACTATTTGGTTTAAGTCGACTTCACAATATTCATTTATCCAAGCAAAGAGCTCTTTTCCAAGATGCTTCATGAAATGAATTTCTGCAAAAGCCGCAGTTGCATCGAAATTGACAATCTCACCAACATAATGAATCACACTTGACTTGACAATATATTTTATAACCACAAAATCTCCGCACTTATTTCTGCTTTCTTGTGGCCAATTTTCTTCTTCACTTGATTCTAGATCATCTGATGTATCATTGTAGTGTAAACTGCAATCACTCTCATCACTGCTGCTCCAGTAAGCATGCTGCTGTGCACCACCTGTCTTTTTCTTTTTTGCCTTTGTAGACACCTCATCTGCTCTTACTATATTTCCTTTCGTTGAGTTTTTCGTTTTTGTTATTGGCAATCCACTAGTAGATGGTTGGCAAGTCTTCAAATCATCAACACTGACTGATTTTCCTGGTGGCACTTCCAATTTCTTTCTTTTTGCCCCTTGTCTCTTCTTTATACGATTCTGCTGTAGGTAAGTAAGAACACTATCAGATATACTACTTGATACACTATCATCTAAGTCTGTACTTGGAAGTCGCTTGAGAACTTCATTAGGGTTATATGGATATATCCCTGATGCTTTGAATCCAGATTTTATGATGTTTGTGTCATTTCCATCCTTTTGCAATATTTTCATCAGCTTACTTAGAAGGTTAGGGAACATGTGCTTATCCAATGAAGTGCTGCTCGGGTATTGCTCTTTGTATTCACTGACAATGTTTCTCCAATGTGTTTTTACAGGACGGAAAACAGACACATCAAGTGGTTGAGTTAGGTGGGTAGTGTTTGGTGGCAAAAAAGCAAAATTAATGTGGAGTTCTTCACACTTTTGAATGACTCTACTGTTCAAATGAGAACTTAAATTATCTCCAATAATGACTTTTGTCCCAGGAAGTTTTTTTGCCCAAGGAACAATAACACTGGTAAACCAGTCTTCGAAAGTGCATGCATCAAACCAACCAGATGTGGTCCTTCCATAGCGAGTACTTGGTGGACCACCCTCACACCAACTGTGCCACAGCTTTATTGATTTATACACAACGTACAATGGCAGAAACTCGCCGTTAGCTGTTGCTGAAAACATTACACTAACAGCACCCTTTGAGAAGTTTTTAATTCGTTCTGGATATTTAACACCACGACAAAAAATCATCTTCTTTACTCCAGGGTCATCACTGAAATTTGTTTCATCATAGTTAACTATGTGTGTGCTTGGAATATCTTGAAGTGTGGATTGAAGGTGTCTAAAGTACACATTTATATCATCATGACTTGTCTGAGCTCTTGCTCTTTTGATATTTCTACACAAGCGTTCAGTAAGTGAAGATTTGTGACGATGAAGGAATCCTTTCACCCAATCATAGCCAGGCATATTATTAGTAAAGCACTCTATTACTTTTCCTTTAGAATCAATATGATTTTTTACAATCATTCGGACATCAAGACAGGATAGAGGCATTCCCCATTCCGCGCAAATTAGAAGATGATGAACCATTGCTCTCTCTTCTTCCTCTGTCAATGCAGTGGGCCTACCTACAGATTTTGAGTGGAGTTTCTTTAATTTATTAGATAAAGTTCTCCTGGGAACCCTGTACTCTTTCTCTGCTTTTCTGACTGACATCCCCCCTTGAACAGCTGATAGTGCATTTTTCAAACACTCTTCTGAGTAATTTTTATAGTGGCCGTGACCCCTTTCTTTTCCTGTATCTTCTCATTGCATTTACACTATTATTTACACTATACATGAAATTTTCCTAGAAAGTTAAATTAAAATCTGTAAATGCATTTTAAGCATCAACCAATGTAGGAATGACTAATGAATTACCGTACTCATGTAACATGATTAGGCATCTCAAAGTGGGCAAAGTTGTACCGTATACACCAAAATAAGCATGAAGTTTAAAAAGTTCACCAACATTTTTTGTTTTTATATGGAACCAAATAAAAATCATATGCAATAAGTTGCTAATGAGAATATCTTCACTCACAATACTTATCATATTTATATCATTATTAATAATAAGGCTGTAAGAGAAAGTACTAAGCAACATTATTTTTGAAAAAAAACAGGACCTGCAAAAATACAAAAAATAATGGTTTAAAGATAATTTTTTCACTTGTTTTTATGGAAGTATGGTAATCATATGATGAATTTATACTATAAAATAAAAATTCACTTAGTTTGTATGTAAAAGCTGGAATATTTTCATTTTCAAAAATTTTTGAAATTTCGGACAAGGTTGCCATGAAGGGCAAAGAAACCCCATTTCACGGTACGCAAAGAATGTTACATACTAAAGTAAATGATTATTACACACATGCGGGCATGGTTACAGTTGATTACAGGGCACAAATAACTGTCTGGAAACCTGCACGTACTACTACATGGATAGAAATGACTGCATTTCCACAACAAATCCCAACCTGTTCAAACATTTGCATGAAGTCTTTGAAATGTGGGGAGCCTTCCAACAGCGGCAAGACAAAGTTGACCTTGACGTTTGGTGCAGTATGGCTCCTGATAGTTGTCATTCTGCCATATGGTTGGTCAAGGCATACAGTGGCTATCTGTGTTAAGGATAGGGGTTAGGTGCTGTACATCGAATTAGTAGTAGAGTAGGGTCACACTTAGAGCTGGGTGTAATTGATCAAAGTTGTATTACGAAATTCACCAGCTCAGTTACGTAATTCCGTAATTTTTACGACGTCATCATTATTTAAACAAACAACCAAAAATTATTGTGTTTTTGGATGCATTTTGATGGTAGACAAAGAGAATTAAACTTCCGCGTAATTAAGTAATTTTGAATTGACGTCCGTAACGTAATTCCGTAACTAAGCGTAATTTTGTAATTACACCCAGCTCTAGTCACACTGACACACTGGACTAAAAGTCAGTTGTAAATTTTAAAAAGAGTTCAAAGGGAAAGAATATATCACGTCCACAGACATAAACTGGATGCTTTGCCAAGTGTGTAAACAGTCTTTTCATGAAAAGTATACATGTCGGTATGATTATAACATTTGATTGTAACACTGAATTCAAATTCACATTGAAGTACCAGGGTTAAAATTGTACAATCAAGTGTGCAGTTCGAACCCCTGACACCACTTAACTTACGCCTGCGATCAGACCCCAACACACTGGCCATGACTAGAGCTGGGCTTAATTAAATAAAGTTGCATTATGAAATTATGTCTGCTAAGTTACATAAATTCGTACTTTTTATGACGTCATCGTTATTTAAACTAACAACCTAAAATTATCGTGTTTTTGGGTGCATTTTGATGGTTAGACAAAGCGAATGAAAGTTTAAACTTTCCGACGTCTACTGTAATTACAGAACTGAACATAATTTCGTAATTACGCCAAACTCTGCCCCTGACTCCATAAAATCATCCACGGAAACAATAAAATTACCTCGTCCTTTCCAGACTTGATATCCACCATGTACTGGTATCCCACCCCGGGCACAACCCTTCGGAAGACATCTCCCGTGTAGACTTTGCGCGTTTCGCCCAGTTTCTCCTGCGAGCATGAGGTTCAGTTGGGAAAAAGTGAAAAAAATAGATTCTGTAATCAATTTTTTTGGAATACTTGGGAAATGTGTTTTAATTAAGATAGGGCAGAGTTTAATACAAAGCAAGTACTGTTTTGTGCAGTATAATAACAAGAACCATGTTATAGCTTTGGAGTATTAAGCATTGACTTTTGTAACACCTCCAAAAAATCTCTTGATTTTCATGAAAAAAAACATAAATTCATACTACAAACGTTAGTCAAATGGGCGACGCACAGTACGTGTACTTTTATTCGCATCAACCACGCAACACCACAGCGGTTTAAAACGATACGATGATACGAAATTCGCCAGCACTTCCAGTGCGGTAACTTTCGGCCTCCGAAAGCCCCTAGAGGGCTCCGGGTTCATCTATATTAGGATATGAATAGCGTGTTGTTTTTCAGATATTTTCACCAGACAGGGTGACACGCCCTCCCTCGTCACACACGCTAAAATCCAATTTATTACAAACTATTAAAATATATATAAAAAATATTTTAAAAATAGATGATATAAAAAAGACAAAGTTAAAGAATTTCAGCTATTGGATCTTCCTTCCCACCTTAATATGATGGATTGCAACCGATTTAACCTTCACAATCGATATTTTATCCGAACTTGAGAGTTCTCTTATCGGTTCAGCTTCTGTGAGCAGCAGTATTTGATCGGGGGAATCCCCGCGGTGCTGCTCCACCCTTTCCCATGATATAACGTCGCCGTGTCGGTACCTAGGCAGGGAAGAAGGGGATTGATTTTTAAGCAGAGAAAATTACTTTCCAAATTAAATGATTCTTTATTCCATTTTCAAATGAAATAAAACTAATTCTTTATTCCATTTTCCATCGAAAAATGCTAAGTTCCGTTTCTTAAGTCAATTTAAACAACAGTTTAATTTCCAAATTAAATTTTTAACTGATTCTTTATTCCATTTTCAATAGACACATGCTAAATTCTGTTTAAAATTCTGTTTAGGTAGAGGGAAGGGGGTATTGATTTTTAAGTAGAAAAAAATTACTCGCCAAATTGAGTTTTTAACTGATTTTTTATTCTATTTTCAATTAAAAAATGGTGAGTTCCGTTTCTTTAGTCAATTTAAACAACAGTTTACTTTGTTTTACTTTGGTGGGATTTGAACCTGATTCAAAATTAATTATTCTACAATAATTTTGAAACGAAACTGATATCAGATAAGGAAATCTGTCGTGGCAAAATACTGGATCTGCTTAAAATTACCAAATAGTTACATAAGAAATAATTGCAAATTGAAACCACCAGCGTTATGATTAAGAAAAAAAAAGAAAAAAACTTCGATTATAAGGAATAATAATATTAAAAGAAATTTGTAGGATATTTTAGTAGACACTTTTTTCATTAGCAGACAAATTTTTCATTATTGTGATTCACATACAAAAATTGGGTTGAAACTTAAAATATACTAAAATATAGTTAAAATAAAGAAATACACTAATTGGTGATAAACTCAACTTACTTGTTTTCGTTTCCATTTCTTCCCAATATAAGCCGGTCGTCCGACATCCCACCTTCCTGCACTAGAACTCGGTCCATGGCTTGGATTATATTGTGGAGGTACTCGTTGGAACTATGATGGGAGGGGGGGTGCGTTAGTGACAGAGGGGCTAAATGCACACTCCAAGAAAAATGGACATTTGCGACTAGAAATATTTGAGTTATAAAAAGGATAAAAACCATGACTTGGTTTAAAAAAAACCATGAAAAAACGTTACTACAAAAAATTACTTTTTTATTTATTTTCAACCATAAATGAAAGCATTTACAGAGCATGCTTTAGAATGGTTTCATTTAGTTAAATCCTTTTTAACAGTTAATACATATAAAAGGGCATTTACAATTTTCATCAGTATGGGTGGGTCCATGGTAGCTCCGGGACCAGGAATTAGGGCTATAAAAGACCCATTACTCCAGCACCCCGAGCTAACATGGATCCGGAATATAGCATTTCAAGTCGGCCGGTGGCCTGAAGGAAGCTGGCTAAATGCTTTTACAATAAACTAGCATTTACAATAAATTCAAACTAAAAACGGGTAAAACCAGTTTTAAGAGCAACATTTAACCATCTTCACCTGATTGTTTGATTCAATTGTTGCGCAACAAAGAAATGATGCAGTTTGAACATTGTGACCTCATCAATGACAGGGTTGACGGAGATGCTATCTTTGTATCGAGATGGGTTAGCGTAGGGGTCCATGGGTAGTTGGGTGGGGGATTTGTAAAACATGTTCTGGAGAGGAAAAGGTAATAAATACATTGCGTTTAAACTTATATCTTTAAAAATTAGGCTTTGGGCCTGAGATATCTTACTCGGGGCGCTGTATGGGCCTTTTATGGCCTAAATTCCTGGTCCTGGTCGCTACTGTTGACCCGCCCATATTAATGTAATGTATGTAATGTAAGATATCTTATGAAACTTACAGATTGGGATTGGGATTTACATGAAAACTTAATATCTGCAATGCAAATAGTAAACTGTGGGTATACGGTGTCTTACAAAACTTTAGAATATGTATTTGGATGTAAACATCTGTATAAGCTAGAATGTGGGCATTCTTACATAACTTGTATACAAAGCTTGATTTCCAAGTATACTTTGTAGCAGCTTTAACAACTAGTTTATTAGCATAGCTTTCGCAAAACCATGCGGATAAACCAGGTTTTTCAAATAAGCCTTGTATTAGCTTAAGCAATGTAACTGTGTGCAAGAGTTGTATCATTAAACTTGTGAATAAACCTTTGATTACAATCCACACTTTGCATTAGCAACAATTTGACCGTAGACTCAAGGTATCCAAAATATATCTGACGTATAAGCATCTGAATAAATTCTATCCATTTATATTAGCAAATCAAATAGGATAGGATATTCATGTTTATCCCCGTAAATGGGAAAACCAAGAGGGTTAACACACTGACAATCGTCAGATCACCTCGCGCCCATCGTCGGGTTACCGGAGCTATTGCAGTGTGTTGTATGTGATAGACACGTTGCTTCAATTTGGTAGAACCCATTAAACCGCTGGGTTCAGGCTATGTCCGTTAAGTGCCTTGCCCAAGGACACAACCGGCTAGCTATAACCAAGTCAGTTAACATTACCTTTTTAGAAGAAGAAGTGCACGAAAGATTTAGAAACTGCTTAACGCATCTTGCAAGCTGTAATCCAGGTGGAACGTCGTTCTCTGCGTAATCACGCTGGCACGTGGGTAACCTGGGGCATAACAACTGAAGCGCGTGACGTGAGAGCACAAACCCAGGACCGGTGTCACAATAATACTCAGGTTCATTCGTGTAATGCTTGAATTTTTCCTTGGTCTCTTCTCTCAGGCCTGTTGGAGGGTATTTAGTGGAGGTTTTTTTTAAAGAAATATTTGAAAATGGGATTATTTTCAAGGAGTAAAAATTAAGATTAAGATAGTATAGGAGAGGAGATTTTTGTTTATTCCCGTGAATCGGAAATTTAAGTGGGTTAAAACAAAGGCAATCGTCAGATGGACGAGATCATATGCATTGACCGTTTTGTTTACACATTCGCCACAATTTGTGATAAAAATACCTTGCAACCCCTTTGAAAAAAAATGTTGAATTATAACTGATTTAGATTTTTTCGATTTTAATGAATCATAATTTAAACTAACAGAGCAATTGCTGACATAAAGTTTAAAGTTTCTTTTCTGATCAGGTAACCACTATCAAAGTTTTTGTATACACAGAGCCTTAATTAATATTATATTTTATGTCCTACGAAGTAAGGCCAGAGAAATTAAAATTGTTTTTTTAAAAAAGATTATTGGGTCTACGGCATGCAAAAATAATTTTAAATGGGAAAAGTGTATCAACCACAAATAATTTTCAGATATATTTTTTTCTTGATCGGAATAAAAGTCAAAAATATACCCACAACCAAAAATACTAAAAAAATGTCAAAAAATGTAATTATTTTGGGCCAGGTGAAAAAAGTAATTATTTTGGGTCAGGTCGGTACCATTATTTTAAATCCAACTTATTTTCCGTCGTATTTATTTCAAAGTCAGCCTACCTGTCCAAAGGACATCAGAGTCATCCAATCTTTCTGTGAAGTTGCGTAGCTTAAGTAGACTGACATAGCTGTTCCCATTCACCACATAGAAGTGGTGGTAGGTGTCTATGTGTTGACTGCACATATCAATGAGGGAGTGGTAGATCATTGATATTGTTGCTTGGTGGAGGTTTTGGACAGTGACTGTGGAAGAGGAATGAGGGGGTGGGCGTTAACGATGCAAAATATTTGTTCATTTTCAGTGTTTCCAGCCACATTTCCAAACCCGACAGAGGTGAGACTGGACATGGTGGAGTAGAGAGCTGTTAAGTTAAGTTTAGTTAATGTATTCAGGCAAGTTTCGGACAAAAATTGTGTATATGCTGGTATATCATTGATATTGTTCGGCATACACAACACACTCCAATAGCTCCGGTAACCCAACAGTGGGCGCGAGGTGATCTGACGATTACCTGTGTGTTAATCCCCTTGGTTTTCCCATTCAAGGGGATAAAGATGAATATCCTATCCTATTGTCGCGTCGTGGAGGTTTTGTACAGGGAGTGCGGTTTTGAAAAGTTTAGGGGAGTATTTAGTTTATTGAACTTATTAAGACAATAATTACAGACGAGAATTGGGTCAAGGTTGAGGCAAAATAAGTTTTGCTATGCTAGAAAAAGACAGTTACAGAGCTGCATAAACACTAACAACACTGCCAAAAATTTTATTAGATAAAAACATTTTGTAAAATGTATGCATATAAAAAATGTCCTTAAAATTACCAAATAGTTACATAAGAAATAATTGTTTAATACAAATTAAAATTACCAGTGTTATGATTAAGAAAGAAAAAAAACTTTTATTGTAAAAAATAATAATATGAAAAGAAATTTGTAGGGAATTTCGAGAATTAGCAGATACTTTTTTCACCATGGTGATTCACCTAAAAAATTTGGTTGAAAGTCAAAATATATGGTATTCAAAAGTTGTTGGATATAATGTAATAAAGAAATCTATTAATTGGTGATACGTTTAAACGTTCTATGACATTACAGCGCAGATATAATTGTACAGCTGATTACAACCAATTAATCTCACTAAAATGGTATTTCAAACACCGTAAGGTGATGAGTCACGGTACAAACAACTATTTTCTAAGGAATGATATATCTTTAATATATATAATCTTTTAAGGAATGATATAATCTTCATTTTAATAACGTCACATTAAAACACACAGAATACATATATAAAAAGATACATATTGCGAATCTAAAATACAACCTACAATGTTATAGCCGTTGATATCGTTAGGACCACTTCCAATATACATTAACCGAAATTTTTACAAATTGGCTACATTTTATAAAAGCACAATATAATCTTTTAATGGGAACATTTATCACCCAATTGACTAAAATTAAACATGTGATTTTATTAGAGATTTCTCATAAGACAGCGTTATTACATAACATACTCTTAAAGTGCATAACACTTATCCCATACAGCCATCTAAAACTCAATACCAAAACAATACCACCAACTTTAATTTTAAGACACTAAAGAATAACGCTTGTTTCATACAGCTATCTTAACCTCAAAGCCATGTTTAAAAGTATTTTGATTGAAAAAAAATTAAGCGTTAGTCCAAAAAGTATTTTAGAAGAGAAAATTAAAACCACTTTTAAAATAAAAAAATCCGATTGAAATAAAAATCACAAATAAAAACATTATACCGACTTTGAGTTTAGAAGGTTAGATAAACTACGAAAAACACCACAATTGCTTACATTTCACATTTGTATCAGGGAGATGAAATATGTTTGTTTTCTTCGATTTTGGTAACTCCACACCAATTGGAGTATACACTGTGATGTCGCCATTCCCTTCTTCCATCCAATCTGCCATAGATATCATATATTGTGATATATAGAGTAGAAATATATTCATATATATATTATTCACATATCTATTAAAATGGAATAAAGTAAGAGAAAAAAATATTATTCTTTGAAAACAAAAATACAGTGTTAGACATCTCGATATAAAAGGTATTATTTTCTTTGTTTACATTTTGCCGATATAGAATATATATATATATAAATGCATCTTAATTTTTTTATATTACCATTAGGGCTGAGCAAATACCTAGATTCTTATAATGGTTAAATGATCAAAGAAAAAACGGTTAACCGGCGCTGTGGTTAGCAACGCGAAGACCTACAAAATCATACCAACTCTATACGAACTCGAGACCTCGACCGTTAGTGTACCATCACCAAGGCTACTGCAAGTCAATGCGCGGTCTTTAAAAAAGAACAACCATCATATAACTTTTATTGTTATCATGCGCTGATGCCA
>CH003253.1:73635-97876 GCA_000149265.1 Ciona savignyi
CCCCCCCCCCACCCCCCCGCGCCCCCCCCCCGCCCGCGCCCCTACCCCCCCCCCCGCCCCCCCACAAAATCATACCACCCTCTATACGAACTCGAGACTCGACCCCTTAGTGTACCATCACCAAGGCCTACTGCAAGTCAACTGCGCGGTCTTTAAAAAAGAACAACCATCATATAACTTTTATTGTTATCATGCGCTGATGCCACGTCGGTTAACCGGTTAACCGTTAACTTCGCACAACCCTAATTACCATGAATGGATGAATGGAAAAACATGGAAGAGTAACACACTGGAAATTATTAAATTACCTCACGCCCAACCACGGGTAAGCAGAGCTATTAATATACCACCATTTATGTATGAATGAACCACCGTGACTGAAATAATCTACACAGTACACAAAAAAACTTACCGCCGGCCCAAGTCTTTCTTATAAGTTCAATGTTGGGTGTATTGATTGCGGACGGACTGATCACGCCAACAAATACTTTCTTCTTCAGATTCAATTCTTGCAGCAGGAATCCAGGGATGTGGACTGGGGTTAAGTTCGCCTCCCATGCTGGGTTCTGGGGAATATCCCACCGGTTAGCTTATATACATAGGGCATCGGATATTCCATATACATGGGTATAAATTTGGCTTATACGCGGTGCGCCAGACTTTCTGTTGAAAGGTTGTTGGGTCGAAACCCACTGCTAGCTGGTCGTTCCCTCCTTGGGCCAGGCACTTAGATGACATTGCTTGAACACAGTAGATTAATAAGTTAAAAAGGGTTAGAATCTCAGTCTGTTGGGTATTTCATCGCACCTTGTTTGATTGAAACTAGATGCTGGATATTGGGCATGTCCTTGTCCAAAGCATTTTTTTTATTTTAACCGTGTGGTTTAATACTTTAAATAAAAATTGTAGCAATGTTTTTATCATACCTGTTTCAACGCATAAAAAATATAACAAGATTTGATTTATAACACTTAGTACAGTACACATAAATTTCCGATAAGTTTTATAAATTCAAATCACCTCTACAGCCACAGGCTCGGGTTCGAATTCAAACGGAATTGTTTGATTGATGTTCGGTTGAATGATGCTTTTTTCCCAAGGAGGCTCATACACGACATCTTGGTAAAATATGAAGGTAATTAACACAGTGATTATGTTGTCCGACCGATTATTCTGGTGGTTTAGTTCAGCGCCTTGTAATCAAAAGATTGCTTGAAACTTGTCGCTTGCTATTTGGTTATGTCCTTGGGCAAGGCACTTAACAGACATTGCCTGAACCCGAGCGGATTAGTGGGTTCTACCTAATTGAAGGAATGTCCCAATTGAACAGCACACTGTAAATAGCTCCAGTAACCCGACGGTGGACACAAGTGATCTGACGATTGTCTGTGTGTTAACCCCCTTGGTTTTTCTAGCGGTATGTTTTAGCAATTAATTGTAAGTATGTGGGATTGTCAAGTTGTTTATTTAAGGTAGTGCTGTACTCTACAGAATGTTCCACAGTAAAAAGGTTGGTGGGTTAATGCGTTGTCACCACCGTTTTTATAAATACTGGTAATTTACATTGCACTGCAATAGCTCTAATAACCCGTTGGTGTTCGCAAAGTATTCTGACGATTACAAGTGCGGTATTGCCCCTTGCGTTTTTCTATTCCAAATAAAAGATAAACCAAAACAATATTACTACACATACCTGAATGCCGGCTTTCTAATTTAAACTGAATTTCCCTTGAAGTTGCTGTCGTTGCTCGTTTCCACAAAGTGCTTAAAATAGCTGGAGTAGCGAACCCAATGAAAAGAATAATCGAAATAAAAATGCCACAAGCGATTCCGGCCAAAAATGGGACAAAATGGTTGTCAGCAATAGTTTTCTTCGACTTTTTCTTACTTTTCTCTACAGCCATTTTAAGAATCTGAAAGTTTAAATAATTGTTAGTGATAAACAAGCTTTTTCACTTTGTAATATAGTTGGAAACCAGTGCTAGTAGAACTAAAATCGTTCACACAAAAAACTCTGCTTAAACTTTATATAAAAAGCGGTATAAATGGAGGTCATAGTAAATTTACAACAAACTGTAACTGTAACATTATTAACTAAACCGCCGGCAAAGAAGACGTTCTAAAATCCAAGTCCAAAACAAACTAACACCTAACACGAATACAACGTAATAGCGCCACTACGTGGTTTTATATCTATATTTTTAATTCCGCGAGGTGGGGGTAAATATGTTAATTATATGAAACCTTAATTGCGATTTCATTGCGACTGTCCTTGATGATGCACGTTACGTGGTTTACCACGTAAAGGAAAATTATGTATTAAAGATTAGAAAAGCATTTGGTACGTTTAATGCTTACATACATATTGTTATGTTTAATGCTAATGGGAAAACATAGGGTGATTCATAAACTGGACACAGGTCGTTGGCCTTGCGGCAATTACAGAATAACGACTTGCTGCAGCTCGGTTACCGAAGAATTTGTTGCATTATACATAAACATTGTGTACAAGTACAATGCGCTTTCGGTAACTTAGGTCCAAGACAGTTTTTAATACCTAGCTTAGTGGGTTTATACGTCGTCTTTTAGCCGAAGGGTTACACATAAGTATTAACAAAGTAATTTGACGATTAGCCATGTGAGAAGGCCCCCTTACGTGTTAACGAAGTAACCTGACAATTGTCCGTGTGAGACTGTTCCCTTACGAATCCTTGGGACAATTTACTCAACATTCTACACTGCATATCTCAAGTATGCTAGCTAACACCTACAAAGATTCGACTCGATTGGAATGTTCCTTCCTTTTTATTAACAATTTTGAAGTAAAAATTCCTTTCTAGTGTGGAGATATTTGCGATAACGCCGAAAATTCTGAAAACAACCCTTTTTATACATTTTTAACATAGCTGGAATCGCCCTCAGTTTTTTTTTATAAAATTTAAAGTCGAAGCCAATAATCAGTGCTACTTAGGATTACTAAGGGTGATATGCAGAAACCTCGCTCAGGATCTCGGGTTAGCTGACCCGGGATCAGCCTTAAGCGAGCTTTCATACCATTTTTTTTAACCTGGTATTAAGGGAGGGCCTTAATCCCGGGTTAAGCTTGAGCGAGGTTTTTGCACACCACCCTAAAAGTGTTCTATGTGTTCCATTTGGATTCGAAGGTAACCCATAATGATTACAATAGGATATTCGTGTTTTATACCCCTGAACGGGAGAGCATAAAACTGTTATTACACGCGCAATTATTAGATTACCATATGCCCAATGTCGACTATTGGTACCATAGTTTTTGCGGTGTGTTTAATGATTGAGACGTTCCTATTATTTGGGCAGAACCCATTAATCCGAGTACACAGCAGTCTGGAAAACAAATGGTTTGGTTAAAGATCATACATCTAGGCTTACAAATTGTTAAAATGTTTTACTATTAAGTTTGTATAAAAATAACCTTAAACGCCGTGTGTATCTTTTCAGCCAGAAACGATCATGTACTGGAAAGTAGCAATAACCAACATATGCTTCCACAGTGACGTCACGAAAATCTATGCGAATGTTTCAACTTTACAAAGACGGAAGAATTTTTGAATACAACATGTTCTTAGATTAAAATACCGCTGATTTAAAATGTAAATTAATATATCAACTCACGAAAATGAGCAAAATTCGACATATAATAAAAATTAAAATACTGTTGGTCATCACTTTTGCAAAATCACCGAACCATGACGCCTATTTCTCAACGCGTGGTTCTTTTGCGAATATTTTCGTACAGTTCGCCTACCAGTACTTGTATTTGATTAAAAATACATAAACAGGCAATATGTTGATGCCAAAGAAGAACAGGGTTCTTATTTATGAACATCTATTCAGAGAGGGAGTGCTAGTAGCAGTCAAAGACCCGTTTTTGGCTCAGCATCCAGAATTGAATTCGGTGCCAAACCTTCATGTGATGAAAGCATGCGAGTCGCTCAAATCGAGAGGGTTTGTTCGTGAAAACTTCACCTGGCGTCACTACTACTGGATCCTGACCAACGAAGGCATTCAATATCTCCGTGATTTCCTCCATCTTCCACCAGAGATCGTTCCAGCCACTTTGAAACGTCAACAACGACCCGTCGACGTCAGAGCCACACGTCAGAAGGTGGAGTCCCGACCAGCGTACCAGAGCAGTGACCGAGATGCTTACCGACACGCACCTCAAGGCGCTGGTGACAAGAAAGCAGAGGCAGGAGCCGGCACTGGAGGTTTTGACTTCAGAGGTGGATACGGCAGAGGACGAGGTGCACCACCTCAGTAAACTTAAAAATCAGAAAAATAAACAACAAGTGAAATCAGCACTATTTATGAACATGAACTGGACATTGAAATATTCTCAATTTGTGTTATTTCACCAATTTAATGTTTGTAATGTGATATTAATGCGAATACTTAATTGAATTTGGGATTTATTTCTTTAAGCCGGTTTCCTCTCATAAATTGTGTTGTATTTCATTGCAGATAAATTATAATAGCAAATTACAAAATGCCCAGTGCGAAAAAGAACCGTAGAAAGACTATAAATTACACAAACAAAAAGAAAATGTGGAAGAAAGTGAAACAGAAGACACAAGTTCACATCCCATGGTAATATAATTTAGTTTCTTACTGCATGGTAATTATATTATATGTTAACATCTACACCACCACCATACATCTATTTATATCTTCCTTAAGCGCCATTTTTATTGCAGTGAAGAAGTTATTCAGCTGGTTAACTTAGTCATGAAATGCCATGCAACTGGCTAAATAGTAGTGGGTTTATTGCCAACACTATCTAGCTGATTGTGTATTTGCACAGGGCACTCAGCATAAGTCATCTGAACCCAGTGGTGGAAGTAAAGCAAAAACTGAAGCATTGTGTGAATTGTATTTAACACACTAAAAGTGGTGTCCGGACTAGGGGTGCGAAAAATTAATGGTTAACCGTTTTTATGGTTCTTGGATTTTTGGCGATCTTGGATTCGCGCCAATTTTCTTATCTGTAATCAGCGCGGCAAGACAAAGGGCAACTCCTCCACGCTCTGCAGCTTGTTTACTTGGTGAACGCTATGTATCGACTAACGGCTGCCCGACCTACAACTTTCTTTTCCAAAAACGGTGCCAATTTGACAGTAGCCTAAAGAAAATCGGCTAACGGTTAACCGATTATTGTTACATCAGCTAACCGTTCTTCAAATTAACTGTTAATTCGCAGACCTAGTCCAAACTGTACTTAGGGTACTCTGACGACAAGTATTATAATGCTCTCCTGCATTTTCTCATCTATGAGAAACCTGTAACATATACTTTTCAGTATTATTTTTTTTAAAGCAAAATCATTTGATATTATTGTTTTACCATGAAAATTTTTCAGTTATGCTATCTTTGGTTATATGAATACCTAGATCTAGATTCTTAATTTTATTATTGATATTAAGATTGTTATTAGCCCAGCATGCATAACATTTATAAAATGTTTTCTACTTAACTATTTTTTAAATGTGTATATTAATTTTTATTTATATTTAGTGAGCAAATAAAGAATTCGTGGGACTCGAAAAAAACTGTCAAACAAAACTTATCAGAGATGGGAATTGCCGTCAACCCAAATGCAGTATTACCAATTCCAAAACCATATGTGTTTCCAACTATTATCGCTGAGGAAAGTAAACCTGTGGTCGTGAAACCTACAGTTCTAAAAGGTGATTACCATTGATAGTTATGTATAGGCAAAGATGATTATGTTTATCCCTGTGAATGGAAAAACCAAGGGGATTAACACATGAGCAATCGTCGGATCACCTTGCGCCCACTGTTGGGTTATATACCTTCAATTTAGTTGTACGCATTTATTCGCTGGACTTAGGCAATGTCCGTTAAGTGCCTTGCCCAAGCACACAACCAACTAGCGAGCAACCAGTTTCGCACCTGTAAGCCTGTGGCTAAGCGATATACAACACGATGAATTTAATGTTTTATTCCGTAAATAGGAAAATGCAAGGGGAGTTATTACACCACCTTGCACCTATCATCAGATTACCGCAACTATTGCTGTGTGTTTTATATGATTAACATATTGTTTTAGTTTAAGGACAATCCATTAATCCACTAGGTCTAATGAATGTAGTATCTTTTTGTTTGATGTATTTAAACAAATCAGTAAAATTTATTTATGGCATCTGGTATAAGTTTATAACCTTTTGTATAAGAAAAGTCATTCAGATAGAGTGGTTGTTTAATTTCTGACATTTGCATGCCTGTAGGTTTGTGGTATTCTGATGAACTTCATAGTACAATAAAGTTATTAAACTGCCTTGATTTTCCATCCCGTAGAACAAACAGAAGTGTCCTATAGTTTTTGTTTTCCTTATTATGTGCACATATGTTAGTAGTTGTATATGCAAACATTTAGGTGTAGTTTTTGTGATATGTTCACCAAGCAAATGCAAATGGCTGTACTATACCAAATCTTGGATTACTATAATATCATGCACAATATAGATATCATAATGAGCATTGTTGTGTAGAAATGGAACTTGAAGCCGAACAAGGGGAAAAAGAGCGGAATATCAAACTCCCAGCCGATAACGTTCTATTTTGTATTTATATGCTCGATAAATATAAAGAGGATTATAAGGTCAGTTGTTATTGTGCTCTTGGCTGGATTGTACTCTTCCTTAAAAAAAAAAAAACAAATAAATACAGTATAAATAGTTTTCACTTAGGATCAGATTTTCATTTTTTACTTTTATAAAGGGTAAAAGTGCAAACGCATAGAACTATATTAAATGGCCAATCAGCAGATTACCCACCCTCGAGTTACCAGAGTAATCGGTACTGGTAATAAATTTTCTAACACATTTTGGTGTTAAAGTTAATAATAGGCATTGAAGAGCTCAAGAGGACTTTGTTGCACTGGTTTATTATGGATTGGTTTACAACTTATTTTAAACAATCACTTCTTTTCAGGCAATGGCAAGAGACAAAAGAAATGCCTACCAACTCACGCCAAAGCAAATTCGACATGAAATCCGTGAATTTAAACGATCAAAACAACAATACCAGAAATATTTGGACAGTAAACGAGAACAAATAGTTAATGACGAAGTTATGCAAACGTGATGTTTCCGAAATGTGTATATTTACTTTATTTTTTAAAATATAAGATACTTAAGTTGTTTTTGTCAAAATTCTGCTATTTACAGAAATCGGACAAAATAACGAATTTAATAATTTGAGTCTTTCCAAGTGTTACCTCTAAAAGAAATGTTAAAGAAATGACAGGGACTGTATGTTAGTTTTAACTAAACACCGAAACATTGTTCTATAATACTATTAGGTCTAAACTGAATCCAGGACTCAAAGTGGTAGAGGGTCCCTTTATTTCAAGTTTTGTTGGTGCGGTTTTGTCCCCAATTTTTATACAAATAACATTAAAAACAGTTGGTACCTTGTTTTTTTTGCAAAGGCCTGAATCTAATTCAATAATTCAGTCAATTACATACAGGTTTTTGTGTAATATAACTTATTAAAAGGAAAAGCTGGGAAATTTAGCTTAAACTAATGTTTCCTGTAAGTCTGATTTTTTTAATACACTTTTTAGCAACTTGTGAAAATGGCTTCCCTCTGAAGGTAATTTATTATTTTTCCATAGCATAGTTTTCGTTTAACGTCAAAAGTCAATATTTTTTAACCCACCATAACTAGCAACGGTTTTTTTTTGTGAAATCAAGTAATTAGAGCAGCGTTTCCCAACCTTTTTTGGTCGCGGACTATTTCCTTACCAGCTAAAGTCTATGCGGACTCAAAGTGCATCATCAATTTTCAATTAGCGTAAGTCAAAAGTATAGCGTAACTGGACTATGTGCATACGATACACCACAGAACACTACAAAACTTTAACAAAATTATCAAATAAAAGTTTTGCAAATTGTTGATGTGCTTGCGGACTCATTTAAACCTTCCACGGACTCATTTGAGACCGCGGACTCGGGTTGGGAAACACTGAATTAGAGTCTACGTTACTTGCTCGTCAGCGCTTCTTTAATTTTTAACGGTCAAGCAAGAAAATTTGTGTAGGGCTGATTTGACTATGCCTTTTGTGCAAAGAAAAAAATTGTAAAAGTAAGCAAGACCAAGTTCCTAATAATTATTATAATACACCAGGGAAGTGCGTTGGCTTTGTGAAAGCAACAACAATATGTAAGAATAAGGGGTGTTGAAAAGGACGTAAAATTAATGAATAACGCTTTAACTGACTGGTATGTTTACTATATATTGTACACCACCTCTGCCTAGCCCGAGAATATGTAGGATGCTTGCGACATTAAAGTCCCAACCGGAAACATATTGTTGCTACCGGGAATTACACATGGCGCGTGATTCTTGCACCGATATGACGTAGCTGAACACCTTCGCATTTTTTTACTATTGAAAGTTATAGGTCACCTATATTAATGCATGTTTTATAAAATGCTTCCCTAATAGTATAAACCATTACTGCATTAAACGGCGGCTATCGCACAGCACTTATGATTAGGTACTCGGTTCAGCATCAAAGGATAAAGATTTTTGTACATAATTCGAGGGATTTTCCTTGGTCGAAAAGGAAGTTATTGTTGTTCGTTAATTTTAAAAGATAGACTACTGTTTAGTGTATACATTCTGTGTACAAAGGGCAGCGCAAGTAGAATAGTCGACTTCGCAGTACTAGAAAATTAAAATTTGGAATGTCAGATACTATGCAACATGGGCTAACAATGGTAAATTTTGATTAGAATAATTCGTAAGCAGTCGTAATACAGATTACTAGAAAGGATTTTAGACATATAGTAAAGTTTGAAAACTTTTCGTAGGCTATACTGTCTTCCCGTTGATAAACGTATAGTTTTATAAACCTTTACCTATTTAGTACCTGTATAGGTTGTTGCAAAAATGCTGTAATGCGAAAATGACTGACAGAATGCTTTTATCCTCTGGTGATGGAGATACCGAGACCGACAACTGGAACGCTAGTTCGGCAGGAGAATATGTTGTACCAGTTAACGCGGGAAATTTAAACTTATCAAGTGTTACGTCACAGATAAACCTAATGACTATTGTTCCGAATCAATTGAAAAACAATATTACTGACATTTTAAAATATCAAACCGACCTAACTACTAGTGATAGTATTTTTGAATCATCCGGCGACTTATTAACAACAAATGAGGCAGTTTTTGAAACAACTGATGCGCTGAATTTAACTTCTGAAATGGACGACACAACATATGGTGATTTAAACGAATTTACTAACACTTCTAATTCTACTGAATCAAATGTAACACAGTTCACAAAGGAACACTTGTTGAACACAACACATTCAGAATTTTTGCTCCAAACTCAAACTTTTGGAAATATAGACGAAGAAGTTTACACAGAGAAAACGACTCCTATGTTGGAACATGATTCAACTGCTCTACATTATACCGAAACTGGAACTTTTGGTAAAGAAGAACAGGCTACAGTAACATCTAAGAAAATGACAAGTTTGCAAGCCGACATATATTCTACAGAACAAAATGTGAAGACTACTCAGAGCACTTTTCCAAATACCGAAACCACCGATATCACTAACACAGTAACTGGAATAGAAAACGAAACGTACAGTGGTTCAGGCGAATATACCAACATTCATAATTCTACTGAATTAAACGTTGCGGGAATTACAACAAAATATTTGTTGAACGCGACACAGTCTCCAGCAGTTATATCGCAAACTCAAACTTTTGGAAATATAGACGAAGAAGTATACAATGAGGAAACTACTCCGTTGGAACACAGTTCAACCGATTTTGTCCAAAATTATACAAAAGCTGAAACCCTTGATAGCGTAGAACAAACCACAGCCAAATCAACAAATGTGCGAAGTTTTCAAACAGAAATAGCTACCACAACAGAGAAAAATGTCATGTTTACTCAGAGCACTCTGCAAAATACCGAAACCGCAAATATTACTAACGCAGTAATTCACATAGAAGACACAACATATGGTGATTTAAACGAATTTACTAACACTTCTAATTCTACTAAATCAAATGTTACACAGTTCACAAATAAGCACTTGTTGAACACAACACATCCAGAAGTTTTGCTCCAAACTCAAACATTTGGAAACATAGACGAAGACGTTTATAACGCGAAAACGACCTCTTCATCAACTGATGTGGTAAATTTTCAAACAGAAATAATTCCTACAGCGGAACAAAATGTCAAGTTTACTCAGAGCACTTTGCAAAATACCAAAACCACAGATAGTACTAACGCAGTAACTGTATTTGATGACACAACATACGGTCGTTTAGACGGATATATCAATACTTCTACTGATTTAAATGTTGCTGAAGTAACAACGGAACATTTGCTAAAAACGACACAGTATCCCGCGGTTTTGTTGCAAACTCAAACATTTGGAAATATAGACGAAGAAATTCACACAGAGAAAAGCACTCCTATGTTGGAACATAATTCAACTGTTTCTGTTAAACATATTACCGAAAATGTAACTTTTGGTAAAGAAGAACAGACTACTGCCACAGATATCACTCGCGCAGTAACTTTAATGGAAGAAGAAACAGCCAGCGGTTCAGACGAATCAACCAACCTTTATAATTCTACTGAAATAAATGTTGCAGGAGTTACAACAAAAGTCATGCTGGACACGACACATTATCCCGAAGTAACACCTCAAACTCAAACGTTTGGAAATATAGATGAAGGAGCTTACACAGAGGAAACAGCTTCTTTATTGTTGGAATACAATTCACCTGTTTCTGCTGTACAATATACCGAAGAAAAAACTTTTGAAAGTGCAACACAAACTACGTCTAAATCAACGGCTAGGACAATTTTTTATACAGAAATATCATCAACAACCAAGCAAAATGTTAAGTTTACTCAGAGCACTTCGCAAAATACCGAAACCAAAGATGTCACTCACGCAGTATCTGAAATTAACGTCACAACATCCAGTGGTTCAGACGAATCAACCGACCCTTATAATTTTACTACAATAAATGTTGCAGGAATTACAACAAAAGATTTGCTAAACACGACTTACTATCCGGAAGTTTCACCCCAAACTAAGAGTTCTGGAAATACAGGCGAGGCGGTTTACACAGAGAAAACGACCAATTCTACTTTGAAATCAAATTCAACTGTTTCTGCCGTAAATTTTAGCGAAAATGTAACTTTGGGTAACGAGGACCTAACTACACCCAAATCAACAAATGTGGCAGATTTTCTAACAGAAATAATTACAACAACCGAACGAAATGTCGATGTTACTCAGAGAACTTTGCAAAATACCAAAACCACAGATAGTACTAACGCAGTAACTGTATTTGATGACAAAACAAATGGTGGTGCAGATGAATATATCAATAATTCTACTGATTTAAATGTTGCCGAAGTAACAACGGAACGCTTACTAAAAACGACACCGTATCCGGCGGTTTTGCTCCAAACTCAAACCTTTAAAAATGTTGACAAAGAAGTTTTCACAGAGGAAACAAAATCCTCTATGCATAATTCAACTGTTTCTGTAATACATAATACCGAAAATGTAATTTTTGGCAATACAGAACCAACTACAGAAAAACCAACGAATGTGGCAGATTTTCTAACAGAATTACCTTCAACAGACCAAAATGTCAAGTTTACTGAGAGCACTATGCAAAATACCGAAACCACAGATATCAGTAATACAGTAAGTGTGATAGAAGAACTGACAACGGAACATTTGCCGAACTCGACACATCATTTAGAAGTTTTGCCCCAAACTCAAACTATTGAAAATATCGACAAGAATGTTTACACAGACGAAACGACCCGTTTTACATTGAAAACCAATTCAAATGTTTCCGTCGCACAGTATACCGAAAGTGCAACTTTTGAAAACAGAGTTAAGGCTACAGCAAAATCACCGAACATGGCAAATATTCAAACAGAAATAACTCCAACAGCAGAACAAAATGTCAAATTTACTCAGAGCACCTTAAAATACATCGAAACTACCGATAGCACTAACATAATTCCTATAATAAAAGACACAACATACAGGGGTCCGGACGAATATGCCAGCACTTATATTTCTACTGAACCAAATGTTGCAGGAATTACAACAAAAGAATTAAGAAACACTACACCATATCCAGAAGTTTTACTCCAAACTTTTGCAAATATACACGAGGAACCGACCTCTGTGTTGAAACACAGTTCAACCGATTTCGCCGTGCAATATACTGCATATGGAACTTCAGGCAACGCAGAACAGGACATATCTACTGCTAAATCAACAAATGCCAACTTTCAAACTGAACTATCTTTACCAACAGAGCAAAATGTCAAGTTTACTAGGGCTACCTTGCAAAATACCGAAACCACCGATATCACTTACACAATTCCTGTAATAGAAGACACAACATACGGTGATACAGACAAATCTACCATCAAGCATGCTACCGAACTTCATACTACGGCGACAGCCACAACACTGATGTCAGATTTTACACAAGAAGCAAACCCAAACGTCACCAGTAATCCTGCGCTTCCAAATACGGTTAAACCGACGAACGTTTTAAAAACATCTAGGCAAATGTTAACAACTATAAGAACTCTGCCACATAAGAGCACAGGCTTCACAACCCCACCTAAGCCTACTTATACATTTGGAACTATTAAAAGTACACAGCCCACCTACGTCACGAATGACGCAACAATGAAATCTACCTCATCACAAAACCGAATCTTATCAACGGTGGCAGCACTCACCACGACACCTAGTGTAGGGACGCCGATATATGTAACAGTTATTGCGTCCCTAACGGCAATTGCATTGATAACAATTGTATTCGTCCTTATAGTATGCACAATCAAACAATCTGCATCAAAACAACTGACGAGTCGTCGAAAATACATGTAAGTAGAAACATTCTTACATAGCATAATGTCCAGCAGTGGAACATGTTTATATACCAGTCCAAGCAGCCCGTGTTGCTGTGTCCTTGGGCAAGGCGGTTAACCGAAGTTGCCCGATGTGGTAAATTAAAATGATTCTTTTAAAAATTAACTAATTGAACACACTTACCATGGTTTTGTTTGCGTTTTATGGCTGAGTTGGTATATTTTCTTAAATTGCTTTAATTTAATTTTTGCTATAACGACTGTAGTTTGTCCGTTTCTCTGCTGCTTTTGCCAAATTTTGTGTGTTTCTTTATGTACTTTTTAATGTGGCAATAACAAAACAAACTAAATTAAAAACAGAAGTTATATCGAATATAACACAATTTAAGTTACTACTACCCAAAAACACGCCGTAATGTTTTAGTTTGATGGATATTACTGTTCAGGCGATGATCTGACGATTACCATGTGTAAGAATTTAAAGAATGTTCTTATACAGAGATAAAATCCAATATTAAAATTAACAAGATTTTCATTTCTTAGTCCAGAACACCAAAACAAGGCCATGTTTCGAATGGAGGAAGGCGTTTATTTCGAACACAATTATCGAGGTATGTTAGTAGGCCTATACCGATTAGGATTCAGACTATTGTCCAAGTTTAACACTGGCTTGGTCTAGACCAGGGATGTCCAACATTTTATATTAGTGAGCCGCATTTTCACTTGAAATATTGGGCCGCAGAACCTATTAAATTTCAAGAAAAATTGCCATTAATTTATAATCCTGTATTCCTGTTGCTCACATTCTTATAGCCTATACTATTACTGTGACCCTAAAAGCTGATTGATACATTTTAATTAGGCTAAGATTTAAAGTTCAAAGTACTACTTGGAGTGAAAATAACTAGCGGGCCGCACAAAAATCTCAGGCGGGCCGCAGGTTGGACATCCCTGGTCTAACCGCTTTGTCTTTGTATAGGATAGGATAAGATAGTCATCTTTATCCCCGTGAATGGGAAAACCAAGGGGGTTAACACACGGGCAATCGTCAGATCACCTCGTGCCCATCGTCGGGTTACCGGAGCTATTGCAGTGTGTTGTATATGATAGACACGTTCCTTCAATTTGGTAGAACCCATTAATCCGCTAGGCAATGTCCGTAAAGTGCCTTGCCCAAGGACACAACCTACTAGCTAACGACCAGTTTCGCACCTGCAACCTTTCGATTGAAGGGCGACGCACTTAACCGTTAGACCAACGGGCCGGACAAAAACGATATGGGTAACTTTTCGACTGATGGCTGTACCTAACCGCTAGTACACCCGAAAAAACCTTTAACGGAAGTTCGACCGCAATATACCAGTCTGTGGCAACCGATTTGTCATTACAACTTCAACTCTGACCCACAGCATTATAACCTAGGATTAAAAGATTCACCAAAAGTCTTCGTCGTTTCGCAAAAAAATGAGAGTGTTATCATTGGGCCAAGGCCAAAGGTTTCACAGCTGAGCAAAGAACGCGCCGAGATGAAACTCCTACGCCAAACAAACCGATCGGCCCGTATTAAATTGTCTCGTATTAGTCTTGCCTCAAATCACACAATTTAGTGTGATCTTAAACTTCTGGACGACGTAATGTAGCCCTTGTCGCCATGGCGTAGTTATGCGGCTGATCGTTTAACGCGAGCGATACATATACCATGTTATATACTAAAACCGTCGGTTAAAAATCTTAATTCTTGATTCTGGTGCTTGCCAGAATGTGTTTTAACTACTGTAGTTTTGACGTTTATCCTTCATTTTCTTTTTTTTTAAATTACTGTGTAATAAAGGAGTGAACAAATCAACTGCACTAATAAGCTAATAGACATTATCCTCTTCCAACCTCGTCTATACTGGGGTAAATCTGTCAACCGCATTTTTTGTTTTCATCTGGTTATAATAGACAATACAATCAATCTTGATATAATTCTTCATATTAAAGTAGCATTTATTATCAAGAACGACATTTCACAATTTCATCTAGGATAGAGTAGGATAAAATATTCATGCTTATCCCCGTGAGTGGGAAAACCAAGGGGCTTAACACACGGGCAATCGTCAGATTACCTCGCGGCCACCGTCGGGTTACCGGAGCTTTTTTGAACAAACTTTTGAACATCACACTAAAATTGCAGTGTGTGGTGTTTATTTTCACACGTCCTTCAAATTAGAAGAACCCATTAAGCCGCTGGGTTCAGACAATGTCTGTAAAGTGTCTTGCTCAAGGACACAACAGACTAGCTAGCGACCTAAACCACTAGACTAATCGGTCGGACGATCTAAAGTCTTTACGTTGCCATAAAACCAACGATGGGGTTGTTTTGATATACGGCATTACCGGAGGATTTAAAATACTTGGAAAAAAAGTCCCAAAAAATTCATTTGGCTTCATAAGCCCAAACCCAACGTATATATCCACTTCAGTTAACTTTGAGTAGGTTTCTCTCCACCATTTGCTATCTTGACGCTGATATTCAGATATTACATGAGTTATTTCGGTGGACCTTAGGAGATTGGCTTCTTTTAAGTGCTCAGTTTTGTTGTATCTGAAAAAAAAAACGGTTTGGTGGCGGTTTAGTGCGACGCCTTTCAACCGAAAGGTTACAGATTTGAAACTGGTCGCTAGCTAGTGGGTTGTGCCCTTAGGCAAGGCACTTAACGGTCATTGCCAGAACCCAGCGATTATTGGGTTCTACCAAATTGAAGGAACGTGTCAATCATACACAACACACTGCTATAGCTCCGGTAACACGGGGCGCGAGGTGATCTAATGATTGCCCGTGTGTTAACCCCCTTGGTTTTCCTATTTACGGGGATAAACATAAATATCCTATCCTATCCTAACACTTAGTTATTTTTTAAAAGTTTAGTTTAAAACCCTAAATGGAATATGGATAGATAAAAAGAAGGGTTATTCATTAACGGCACAAAATGTAAGCTCACATCGACAATTGTCAGATTGCGCTGTGTTACCATCAGATCAGTAAAGCTATTTCAGTGTGTTGTATATGATTCGGACTTGTCAGCCGTTTTAGTTTTTAAACTGATTCAATTTGCTGGGTTCAGTATAGGATAGGATAGAATATTTAGTTTATCCCCGTGAATGGAAAACCATCACACGGGCAATCGTCAGATCACCTCGCGCCCACCGTCGGGTTACCAGCTATTTCAGTGTGTTGTATATGATAGACACGTTCCTTCAGTTTAGTACAGTGTTTCTCAAACTGTGTGCCGCGGCACACTAGTGTGCCGTTTGAGATTCTCAGGTGTGCCGCGAAACGTTTTGGAATTTTGCAAAATTATGTAGGAAACCTATTTGTGTTACGAATGGGCAAATTGGGCATACGCGACTTTAATGCACCCAAATGTATTTTCTCTAATTTAGTAGCAAATACAGTAGACATTATTGCTATGGGTAGCGATAATTTAAGGGTGATTGTCATGTCATAAGCACAATTCATTGTTCAGTGTGGTGTATTAATGTAATTTTAACACATGCATGACATTATGTCCTGCACGCTGAGTTAAGCAGCACGAAAACTACCTAGATGACAGGAGATTAACCATTTGATTAATAAGATTATTCCATAAGCAAACTTTAGTTATTTGATCCCATTTAAACTTTTATTGAGTACTCAGTTGGAATTGATGACGAAATGCGTTTGTGTTTGTCAAAAATGGAACCTCGTTGCGATCTTATTTGTGCCAAAAGACAAGCACACCCATCCTATTAAAATTTGCTGAATAAAAATCTTTGATTCAATTTGTTTTGTTCAAGTGTGCCGCAATTTTTTTTAAAATTTTCTTAGTGTGCCACGAGCTGGAAAAGTTTGAGAACCACTGGTTTAGTAGAACCCATCAATCCGCTTGGTTTAGGCAATCTCCGTTAAGTGCCTTGCCCAAGCACACAATCGACTAGCTAGCGAACAGTTTCGAACCTGCAACCTTTCGATTGTAAGGTGACGCTCTTAACCACCAGACTAATCGGTTGTTAAAGTTTATCCACAGTAGGATTACAGTATCCTTTCCATTATAAAATAAACTCTAGATTAACATCTCAATATCAAAATTATTTTGATAATACTTATAGTAAATCCATGTTTATTACCTCCAATATTTGCATTGTTCTCCAAAGTGGGAAATCCCCGTTTGAGCAGCAAGATTGGATATATGGACATGCACCGGCTGGTTTGTTGTGCATGGAACCTGGATGGATGTTTATATGACTACAACATGCAGTGTAATGGCATGTTTATCATGATGGTTGTAAAACACTTGCAATTATAAACAAGCACAGGAATTTTCAGGCTAAAATAAAAAAAAACAAAACTGAACAATTACAAATATTAACTTTATCAAATAGTTTGGTTTGTAGTTTTTTGCTTAAGTATTAAATAACAGCAAATAAAACATCAAAGAAACAGAAAAACACAGTAAAGCAGTTATTAAAACTCGTCATTAACAATAAAAAGGATAGGCCTATAAATACTAAATATAGTGATGTGACTGCCCAATCTAGGCAAGAATACCATAATTTGAAAACAAAATTAATTAATATCAAATGATAAAAAATAAACCTTAAGTTATCCAGTTACGAAGTGTGGAAATTGCACTTCGTTCTTATTATACAGGGTAGAGGTAAATACATCCCCCACCCACCCCCCAAAACACCAACTCACCCCCCAATACACCCCCTTACACAAGTTCGGACAAAAAAATATAGAAAACCAGGCAATTCAAATATAGGATAGGATAGGATATTCATGTTTATCCCTGTGAATGGAAAACCAAGGGGGTTAACACACAGGCAATCGTCAGATCACCTCGTGCCCACCGTGGGGTTATAGGAGCTTTTGCAGTGTGTTGTATATGATAAACACATTCTTTCAATTTGGTAGAACCTATTAATTTGGGGGGTTCAGGCAATGTCTATAAGGTGCCTTGCCCAAGGACACAACCGACTAGCTAGCGACCAGTTTGGAAACCTGCAACCTTTCGGTTCAAATTTGAGGTATAATGTTCAATCCGCACAATTTACCTTGTCATGAAGTTTTTGAAGAATCTCCCCACCAGGATAGTTGTGTAGTGAGGCAGAAAGCAATACAATGGAAGCCAGCATGTTCACAATTATGCAAGCCATTGAAAATAATGAAAAAATTGCATAGAGTTTTGATCTGTTGCGTCGTGTAAAACTGAAAAAAAAAGAATATTAGATTACTTACCCTGTCTAGGATTTAATTCTACAACCCTGTTCTAGATTTAAACCCAGAATTCATGATTTTTTAACCCTTCTCTGGATTTAACCCCAGAATCTTTAACTAGCCAAAGCTGTCCTTAATGCAAACCCAAGCTCTCTGGTTCTTTAACCTTGTCCGAGATTTAAATCGTTATATATGTAGGAATTAAAAAATATTGAAATTTTTACCAAAACACACTTACATATATGAATAGCCAGCGGCAGCAATGGCGTCAAACATGGGGAAAGTGTAGATGATAAATCGAAGTTCTTTGTGTGGCAGAATGGAAAAGATCAAGATAAATATGGAAGCTGGTATAATGATAGAAAACGATCTGGAGATAAAAGTGTGCTTGGATAAATAACTTTAGATACATTACTCATGCTTGTCCACCAAGATGGGAAAATGTATGGGGTATTTTATGAAGGGTAATCATCATATTACTTTATAACAATTCTCAATTAAATTTGTTAAATAACTGGGAGGTATGACACAATTTAGTTTAATCATTTAAGTCATTGAGTTGAGGTAAGGTCTACTAGCAATATGCCAAAACACACAACTGATTAGCTAGCAAGTGGTTTAAATCCCGCTACCTTTCAGCTGATAGCATGCATAATTATACAAGACCAGTGTTTACCAATTGGCCAGATAATGGCACAGAATTTAGGTGTGCCATTTGCAATATCTTGGAGTGTTACGAGATTTTAAAATATTTTAGCCCGTTTTAATTTTAGTCCACCTGTTTGTGTCTGAAATATCTGGCATAATGCTAATGCAGTGAAATTTAAATTGGTAGAGGTTTAACTTAGTCTCATAATGAAGTAATTCACACAACTTATTGAGCTTTTCTGATGCCACACAACAAACCCAAATCCTTAATAATGAAACTAGGTGTGTGAAAATTTTGATTAGTTGTGTTTTGAACAAACATACATACACCGCTCTCTCACCTGTAAGGATGTGTCCATAATCCATAGAAAACAAACAAATTTGCGGTGAGTAACGCTCTAGGTAGGACAGATGTAAGATACCTGGTATTTCGGTAAAAAGAATTACATTTATTATATATGGCATGAAAATATAGGGAGAAAAACGAAATAAAATTAAAAATTATATTTTATTTTAAAGGAAAAATATTAACCTGTATCGTGAATTGAGAGACATGTTCAAACACAAGTATATATCGTTAAGATGCTTACTGCTTTTTAAACTATATAATTTTTTACACTAATCTACCAAATCAAAAACGGCTATTTGAAAAATAGTCAGCAATTGTATTTAATTTACTTTATCAAGATGCATCACAAAAAAAAAACAATTTTAGTAATATTGTAAAAGGAAAAGAAAAAGAAGTACAACAACTGTAGTTTATAAAAATAATACCAGTGGAAGGGGGAAGTTCCCCAGTTGGAGCTCTTATTAAGGACCACATTATACCACATAACATCTCCCTCAGCCCATAGCCATCTTCCCCATGCATACGAATCAACTAGTGTGGATAATCCTGTTGTAAGGTTTCGTTAAGTTTATTTTCTATATCCTCACATAATATTTACCAAGGATAGGTTAAGGTACTCCTGTTTAATACCCATGAATGGGACAACACTAGGGGTGTAATAACATGGGTAATTATCAGATTCGTTTACAAATATGAGCGGGAGCATTATCACATGGGTAATAATCATATTACCCTTTTTCCACTATGCGGGTAATGGAGCTTTGCCTGTGTAATGTGTATGATTCATTGATGTTTTGACTGTTAGAGCTCATGACTATTTAACTGGGTTTAGACAATGACCACCAAATTCTTGACCATAAAACTACTGACTTTGGACAAAATATTCATAAAAGATAATACTTGATAGAGAAAGTCCTTCTTTTCAAAGTAAAGTGTTAGGCATTAACAAACTAAAAAATTTCAGCGAAAGCATCTCAAAGAAACACCAAAAAATTCAGTGGTAACATTTCAAAAAACACCAAAACCCTTAACTTCTGTTTCAATGCACATACAATGTATGACTCACCCAATATTACTATTCCAGCTGGCAAAGCTGTTAATATGGTCTCTTTTACTCCAATCTTTCCTCTTAATAATGACATTAGAAGACAGGTGCCAAGTAGTATACATAACTCAAATCTGCAAAATATAACACTAGCAAACATTAGATTATTGTGTCTACAGTCAAGTTATCAAAGCTAGGCCAGTAAGTTAAAAGCTATGGGTATATTATTAGTCAAAACCATTAAACCCCTTAGGTTGGTACATTAAAATCAACTCGGTGCCCTGTTGATTTGGACACAACCACTTGCGTTGCCTTTCAACCGAAAGGTTAAGATACGAAACTGGTAGTCAGTTGTGTCCTTGGGCAAGGCACTTAATGGATATTGTCTGAACCCAGCAGATTAATAGGTTCTACTAAATTGAAGGAACGTGTGAATCATATACAATATACTACAATAGCTCCGGTAACCAGACGATGGGCGCGATGTGATTTGACGCCCAATGGTTAACCCCCTTGGTTTTCCCATTCCTGGGGATAAACATGAATATATCCTATTCTATAGCGACTATTTTTTTTTAAATTGTGCCAGCTTGACATTATAAATCTATACACAAATTGTACTTTTAAATTAACAAACCTGAACATAATGATGGCGCCCGCCGAATACCATATAAAGGATTGGTTTTCATTCCTGATCCATGAAGCTAGAGCAAGTAGAACTAGGAAGGAAATATATTTTTAAACCAATATGATAAATAATATAAAATTACTTTTTAAAAGAAAATACACAGCAGACTGGTATTTTATTTGTAAACATACAAAACCCAATTGTATATGGGCACATAAACACGTATACTGCAACTATAATAGCTGGCTGCAGATACTACATTCTACCTGTTGTATTTGAAACGAAACTGGTCGCAAGCTAATCGGTTGTGTCCTTGGGCAAGACACTTAACGGACATTGCCTGAACCCAGCGGATTAATGGGTTCTACTACATTGAAAAAACGTGTGAATCATAAACAACACCTTGCAATAGCTCCGGTAACCCGACGATGGGCGCGAGATGATCTGACGATTGCCCGTGTGTTAACCCCCTTGGTTTTCCCATTCACGGGGATAAACATGAATATCCTATCCTATCCTAAACCAAAATTAAATACTGTTACTTACCCAGACAAATAGCAAATATATTAGGCAGAGGCCTGCTTGCATAGAACAACAAATGGAATTGTGATGAAACAATAAGGACGAAGAATTTGGAGGTGCTGGAGTCATAATGGGATTTCAAAGCACGCGTGAATTTGTGTAAACCGTAGACAACACATAATCCCAAGGAAATACGAACTGTATAAAACAAACAACACAAATTTACTCTTTAATTATCGATATAGGGTTATAGGGGAAAAATGCGGAAGATAAATTTGACCAGAATTAGATACAACGCAAACTTGGAAAAGACATGTTTTTTTGCTTAATGCGGTGCGTTATAGGCATAGCAGTTTTTTGTCTCTTTTAGAGTAAATTAAAAACATATGCATCACAGCTTAAGTCAGGGGTCGGCAACCTGCTGCTCTTTGATCTTTCTGATAACACTCCTATAAATTTTATTTCTACTGTAGCGAGTGCTTAATAAGTTTAATACCCATGCATGAACTAAAACAAACACAAGAACACTCGCCTCTTTGTCTTACACATTGTTGTTTTCCTTTAATCGCGTAAATATTATTAGTTTTGCTGCTCCCAGTGATTTTTATTTTGTTAAATATCAGTTAAAACAAAAGGTTGCCGAACCCTGGCATAAGTTATAACTCCGCTTGCAATTTCCTATCCCCAAGATAAACAATATTGTCACCTACATTATAATTGTCAATTTTGATTTTATTACAATACATATTTATAACATTTAATGATTTAAATGATACTTACCCAAGTACTGGGAGATTATTTTACTCTGGGTGAAGAAAGTACTAACATACACTGATGGAGCTGAGAGTAAAGCGATGAAAATTGGGCCGATAAATGTTCGAGGGACAACTCCAGGAAAAGATTGGTGGTCGTACTGAAATATTTTGTGCTTAGTTCGTGATGATCATACACAGGTCTATTTCCAGGGAGCGAAAAGATGGTAAGGTTATATTACAGGCAATCGTCATACTCACTTGTACCAGAGCTTTTGCAGTGTGCTATATTGTCTCAGTGGGGAAACGGCACATGTACTAATGGATATTTATGCTCTGCCCCTCTAATATGGACTGGGTATTTATGAATAATAAAAACAACAATGAAAACACTGGCATAATTAAAATGTGAAGTAATATAAATTATATAAATATGTTTGGCTTATTTAAAAAAATTAAATAATCGACATTTTGTTGTTTTTTGTGGGGTCAAGCAAATATATTATAGGTTTAGGCATTTAGCAAGAGTAAGGTCTATAACCTTTAAAGCCTTAATTTATACAGATAAGTGTTTGCAATCATGCAGATTGTGGTCGGAAATGAGTGTTAACACACAAGCACATATATATATTTAAGTCGGTACCTCTAAATACTACAGGACCGATTGGACCGCTTGGATCGCTTACTATACTTCGTAATTACAAAAGCCATGATGTTAATGTTAGGGTTGGGATTAAAGTCAGTTCGGGGGTTGAGATGGGTGCCTCTAAATACTACAGGACCGCTTGGATCGCTTAGATCACTTAGATTGCTATGGAAAGTAATTCTAACCCTGTCCCAAACACTACATTAATATCATGGCTTTTGTAATTACGAAGTATAGTGAGCGAGCCAAGCGCTCCAAGTGATTCAAGCAGTCCAAGCGATCCGGAGTATTTAGAGGTACCGCTCAGCCGCTTAACACTTGAAAATAGTCAGTCCCCAGATAATTCCAAAAAAATAAATAGCGCCACCTAGCAGAGAAAAATCAGACTACCGTTCTGTCTCTAGTCGCATCTGATAAAAATAACTTATAATACCGAACTGAATTCTTCATCCTGAGATAGTGAATTATCGCAAATACTTTTTTCTTCAATTTCTATTATCGGGTCTTCTTTTAACTTTCTTCTTTTTGATTTTAAGCCTTCACATAACTTTGAATTGCGAAGAGAAGATGTTTTGCGCACTTTTTTGGAGACTTTTTTCAAAGTATTTTTTTTCTTTATAGATTTCGTGCCCGTCATAATTCTAAATTTAGACCTAATTCGAGTTAAGTCTGAAATGTTAAACAACGTTTAAAAACATCTTTACCGTTGTTCCAAAGACCACGCGATGCCTACACGCGTTTTACTTAGCAATAAATAACCAGGGGAAATCCCTCAATCGAAACAAATTACTGAAGCATAAATTATTGCGTACTTAAATACGTATATTTGTATTTCAGTGTCTGTACTCTATCAATCATAAAGCTAACGGAAGTGTTTGTTTTTATTAAACAATTTTTATAGTTTTATTGCAGTTGATTTACATATATTATTATTTTACTAAGTAAAGGATCACGAGTTCTGACGTAACAAACATCACGTGATTATGTTTACCATAGTTAGGCAAGTACCTTGGACAGACATTCACGAAATACACAATTAGTATTACGTTAAGTTTTGCTAGCTTTGGGAAAACTAAAAAGAGGGAAACTGCACGGTAAAATTAAGGTTAGGGTTGATAAAGTTAGAGAACCTAGGTAGTTAGAGCTTTTTATCCTACCATTATTTAAGGCTTAACTTATATTTGTTTTTACAGTTATAATTGAAACTAACTAGAACATATTAGAACCTGACAAACCATGACTACAATACCCACTTTTAAAGCTGGATGGTTACTTCGCCAAAGTAAGTTGTAAGAATATATTTTTGTTTAGTTGCTTAGTGCTACCGGTACGGTAACTCTAAATACTACAGGACCGCTTGAATTGCATGGAGTACTTGAATCGCTTGGAGCTCTTGGATCGCTTACTATACTTCGTAATTACAAAAGCCATGATATTAATGTTAAT
>CH003253.1:97976-112842 GCA_000149265.1 Ciona savignyi
TCAACCCCACATCTAACTTTAACCCCAACCCTAACATTAATATCATGGCTTTTGTAATTACTAAGTATAGTAAGCGATCCAAGCGCTCCAAGCGATTTAAGCGCTCCATGCGCTCCAATCGGTCCAAGCGCTCCTGTAGTATTTAGAGGTACCGGTTGAGATTAGTGTTTGGGACAGGGTTAGAATTACTTTTCATAGCAATCTAAGTGATTCAAGCGATCCAAGCGCTCCTGTAGTATTTAGAGGCACCCTATTTATGTAGCCTACAAAAGAATACGAGATTCTTACATTTGATACGTTTTGTCTGTGGTACATTACATCGTGTATAGCTTGTATGTTAAAGCTCTCTTCAACCTTTGTATAAGGGCACAGAAACACGTATACTGAAACTATAATAGCTGGCAGAACATACAACATTCTACCTGTGGTATTTGAAACAAAAATAGTATGTTTGGTTTTTTCAACAACGATACAGATTTCCTTGAGGGTATTCCCCCTCAACATTATGACATTATAAAAACGACTCCTATGTAATTTATTCAACGAAAAATGGTATTCAGATTTTGTTTATGGTTTGATGCATTTTTTTTACATAATGACATGCCGAACAAAAATGTTTAATCTTACTAGAAAGATATCTCATGAAATCTTTTGGATCTCTGCAACTAACTTTTGGAACTACTTTGGTTAAAACAAAGACGTAGTTCGTAAACATGGAAATAACAAAAACTGTAATACTGTTTTTGTTTTTAATGATGTTATGTAAGAAAACATTATTTTGCAAGAAACGGAAAGAAACAGACAGTCAAAAATTAATATTACAATTATTTTTATTTATTACAAAACGCCTAGACTGATCTATTTTTAATATAGTCTAGTCTAACTTTTGACTTTCATAAAATGAAGTGTATTAGTCATAAATTGGTGATTAAAGTCAATAAATAGAAAGTCCTGTATATCTAGTTAATTTATATCCATAATGATTTTCAGTTGCATAGCAATGACAATACAGCAACACTAGATCTTGAAACTCATTGCATACCTGAAGTATTAAATCTTAAAACACCTAACTAAATAACAATTCTTAATTTTAATTTTAAACAATTGTTATACAGTTAATATGATAAATGCACACCTAAGGCACAGATAAATTAACAAAATTTACCAATTGCAAATTTAAAGACTTAATCTAAAGTTTTTTTTCAAAATTGACAAACTTTCTTTTAATTTAACATGTAGGAATGTTGCAATTTTGGTATATATTTTTAACTGTTTTTGTATTTTAAAATAAATTGCTTTCAGACTAATGGACAAACGCGTATTTTAGATGACTTTGTGTTTTCCTGCATAATGTTCTAATCCTAATCACAAGCCATGTATTTTCCCGTGGGTTGGCCAAAATATCTCTCCTGTGGCCAAGGAGGGAAGTCAAGGTTGATTGGCATCGCGTGCAATCGCTATCGCATGCTGTTTGCTGTGCTTACTGAAACTACGTTGAGTATATGGCATTGTAAGGTGAGAAAAATGTTACCTTTTCTCTCCAAATCTTTTTATATGCGACCTTTTACCACATAGTTTTATTTTATTTTATATCAACCATCACACATAGCTGAATTAACTAGTTTAGTTTATTTTATTTTTTGTTTCCACTATGAAAACACGAAGCGGAACTATCGGTAAAATTTTGGAAAACCGGAAAAAACGGCAAAACGACAGTCGTTAGAACACGTCTAAAAAATGGAAAAGACTAACTAGATTGTATAGCCATGCATACATATCAATAAGACTAGAAAGGTTTTTTTCTTTTGTGAATTTTATCAATAACTGTAAAGGAAACACAATACTAAATAGTTCAATCATTTGTGTTTTAGTAGAAATACAACTTTAACACCAGAATTTCAAATTCACACCATAAAGAAATACACGCCTCTCCACAGCCATGCGTTGAGATAGTGTGCTACCAAAGATGTCATTCATCAGTTGCATCTGTTGGCACCAATGAATTGGCCCAGTGGAAGCAAGATAGTAGCATGATCGCTGTAACTGTGAGTACTGCTATGAATCGATGGTTTAGTGCGTTGCCTTTCAGCCAAAGGGTTGCAGGTACCTAGTCGCTAGCAAGTCGGTTAAAGGCACTTAATGGACTTGCTTGAACCCAGCGGATTAATGGGTTCTAAAAAATTAAAGAAACGTGTAAATTATAAACAACACACTCCATCACCTTCGGTAACTCAACGCCCAACGGTGGGCGCTAGGTGATCTGATGATGTGTTAACCCCCTTGGTTTTTCCATTCACAGGGATAAACATGAATATCCTATCCTATCAATCTTTTTGTGAAGCCAGTTTACTACTGACTGATTAAACAGTCTAACTGTAAATTGATACCTTAAGACGAACTGTATTTATTTTTTAAATAAATTTAAGAGGTTTATCTGCCTGTTTTAAGTTTGTTTCTCCAACGCAAACACTATCACTCATAAGGCAACAAATTGATATTATTTTTGACTAATAACAACTCCTAGTCTAACACAATTATAGTAACGTATCAAAGTGATTTTCATTTTTACCTAAATTGTGGTTTAGCAATAGCACACATGCTGACTTGATAACAAATCTTTGTCTAAAGTTTTTTTTTACTCCTGCTTTCATTGTTAAGGTAACTGATTTAATCCACATGATGCAGCTAAATGCAAGTTGGTTATATACTTATACCTGTATATATTGGGTTATTTCTACTTTGTTACCGGTACCACAAATAAACTGCAAGACATTAATAAAGACCGTTTAGTCCATACCAATTTAGGTTTCGTATTGACTATAAATGCACTAATGTCTGTACAATGCCCGACCATCAGAAACCAATCTAATTACCTAACCATATGACCACACCAATTCATAAAATTGAAATTTTCAAATCTGTAGATTTACAGTAATATGCTTTTAATATTATATTTGAGCGCTGTATTTTCAATGATACCATGTTCCTAACTAAACAACCCATATGGCAAAAGTGTTTTATTAAGCTGCAAATTAACCCCTAACCTTAAAAACCCAGACCTCTGAAGGATATGTTAAGCTGTAAATAAACTTATTGCGTTAAACAAATTAATCCCGAACCCATCAATCAAGACCTTTAAAGGATAAGTTAAGCTGTAAATTACCCCATTATATTTAGTACGTTAACCCCTAAACCCATCTACTCAGACCTCTGAAGGGTATGTTAAGCTGTAAATTAACCCATTATGTTAAGCAAATTAATCCTTCACCCAACAACCCATACCTCTAAAGAATATGTTAGGCTGTAAATTAACTCATTACGTTAAGCAAATTAACCCTAACCCAACAACCCATACCTCTGAAGGATATGTTAAGCTGTAAATAAACTTATTGCGTTAAACAAATTAACCCCTAACCCATCAATTAAGACCTCTAAAGGATATGTTAGGCTGTAAATTAACCCATTAAGTTAAACAAATTAACCCCAAACCCATCAACTCGACCTCTGTAGGGTATGTTAAGCTGTAAATTAACCCATCATGTTAAGCAAATTAACCCTAAACCATCAACCCAGACCTCTGAAGGATATGTCTTGTTGTACCAACTGGAGCAAGATGTCCGTGGTGACGAAGGACTCCACCTTTATGAATATCAACAAACCAAAACCAACCAGGGAGACTCAAACGAGGTCATTCCTGCTCTGCGGTTGTCGTTGAAAGCTAACTTCAGCTACAAAGTAAAAATTACAAGGTGTGTGTGCTGAGATTATTATGGATGTAAACAATCTGTAATATCTAAGTACAACTTTCTGCTATTTAATACTAGGGCAAAATAAAATAAACTAAATTACAATTGAATGTGTAATTCATATACAACACACTGCAATAGCTCCGGTAACATGACAATGGGCGCAAGGTGATCTGCGATTGCCTGTGTGTTAACCCCCTGGTTTTTCCATTTACGGGGATAAACATGAATATCCTATCCTATCCTAGGTAAGAACTAAGTATATTTAAATCTATGGGAAAGAGAAAAATGAATTAACTAAACTACAAGTAGCAGTTTAGTTACTTAAGTAGCAAATCCCCATGGAGGGACAAAGTAGAATAATTTAGTATCCCAAGGGGAGACTGCTTTGCATTGCAGCAATCATAGGCGTAAACTCAGGGGTGCCAGGGGTGCAAATTGCATCCTTGTCTTGAGAAATGCATCGTTGGCACCGATATTTAGACTAAGATGTTATTAAAAAGTGGTATAAACATATAAGAATTTATAATTAAGTATTACAATTACAACCATACCAACACAGGGCCGAAAATCGTGTGAGTAACGCAAGGAATTCTAAATAAATTAGGACAACAATAAAATAAATTAAATTATCATACTTTTCAGACACACGTCATTCGAGTAAGAATTTACCCTTGAAAATTAAAAAAACTAATTAACATTTACCGCGACCGTTTTCTATTTAGCGGGCAAAAAAGGAAATAAAAAACAAATCCTCATCATTGCGACCGTTTTTTCTACACATTCCAAAGCTGGAGTCTATAATACTTACAGCAGCATCATAAAAAACGGTTGCGATAAACCATTTACTCCTGTTAATTGCGTCAATCACTTATGGAATGAATTCTTACTCGCCTGAAATTTGATGGATTTCTGGCCTTGCCAATACGTATAGTTTAACGTGATGATGTATATTATGCAGCAATTGCAACATGTATATGCAGCAATAATCTTTACCATTTATTAAAAACTTAGCTGTGCGTTTTAAATTTTTTTGTGTATTAAGAACATTTGTGAAAATATGTAAAATGGTGAGATTACAAAAAGTTAGTATTTGCCTACTTACATTTTTGTTTTTTTCTATATTTTTCTTAACAAGCCAGGTATATTCTAACAAACCACCAGAATGAATTATATGATGGAAATATCATCTAATTTCGGCATAATTTTTTAATAATTATTTAGTTTGACAAAATTAATTATTTAGTTTGACAAAAATATTTAGTTATAAAAATTTAATAATTATTTAGCTTGACAAATTTTTTCATTGTAATATCGATTCAGTTTGACTTGCGTTCACGATGAAATATTGGTCGCGCTACGAGATGGGAGACTGGAATTAATACCATGGGAACGATCGGACGTTGAGAGAAAATCAATCGGAATCTGGGAAATCCCCTTTTCTGTTGATTTGCATATAGCAGGTAAGGTTTCTTTTCATATTGTTTATCCACGTGTGATTGTATGTTAAGCCTTGGTTTAAAATAATTGGCAAAACATATAAAAATCGACTAAGGTTTGAATAAGACAAAAAAAAAAAAAATAAAATATGTTAAGCCTTGGTGCGAAATAAGTGGCAAAACTATACCTAAAGAGAACTTTTAACAATCAAAAAAGTTTTAAGAAGAAACAAAAAAACAATACAGCCCTAATGCTTAAGAAATAGTGGAATGATAATTCCACGCTAATAATAATTAAAGCTAAGATCGAAATTCTGTTTAAAGAAGTAAATCATGTTAGTATTAGCATACATCAATGCTGTATTGTTTCTTATTCAAATATTTAATCTTCCAGTGCTTAGTGTGTTCCAATAAACTGATAAATAATATGGCATTCCAACCTAGGACAGCAGTTTTAGATCAATTAATTATTTTACAATCGAGCAGCAGTAAAAAAATCATTTCCGAAACACTATTTTTTCAGTGAATTGGAAAATTGAAATCGATGAAATAAAACGTGTTTTAAAATAGCAGAATTTAAGTGTGTGCGTTCAAATTAACTATGTTTGGTTAAAGTATCGTTAAACTGACCGCAGTACAGTTATGCAAACAACGCACTTAAAACGAATTATGCAAACAAACAAGGCGTCTAACTAGATCAACATTCAGGTTGCAATTTGAAGAGCCATGATGTTTATGCATTGGACGTAGTGCACAGTCCATTTCTCGATGGCTTTGCTGTTGTTTTAAGCGACGGCAGAGCAGCCCTTGTCACTATAACCCAGCCTGAAGACTCATCCAAAGACTGTTCCGCGCTTGGTTGGGAAACCAGAGGAGTATGGGCCCCGGAGCTAAACAATGCGACGTGTATAGCTGTTAATAACAAATACAGACTTCTTGCATTTGGAACACAAATGTAAGTATCTTGTTAGTCTTGGATTATATCACTATCTCTGCATTAATAAACATTTTTTTATTGTTCAGTTTTTAAAATTTCTTGTTAAATCAATTTTTATTCCTTTTATAAAAAGTTTTTGATAAATTAGTCATTATTGTCTTTATAGTGGTACATATCTAGAATTTAAATCAGAATTAAAATTAAAACTCTATCATTGCCCTATTAATCCTTTTTTAATCTTCAATGTTTAAAAACTTTTTTGTTAATTCATTCATTATTGCTTCAACAAGGGATAGTGTTTGGAATTAAAATCAAGGTGAAATATAACCATATCCTTGCCGGTGCCTGTCCTTTCATTAGTATGGACGAGCCACAGTAGCCCCGCGACTAGGAAAAATTTAGGTCATAGAAGGCCCATTACTCCAGTGCCCCGAGCTAACATGAATCCGGGATATAACAGTCAAGTCGGACATGTCCTAAAGGAAGCTGATTAAATGCTTGGCTGGGATAGATGCGAGATTATCAGGGGTCTGCCATTACAAATATTGTTTCATTTTAATGTTTAAAAACTTCTAATTAAATGGTGCGTTATTGATTCCACAGGGGGACATGTTTAGTCTACGCAATTGACAATGTCACTGGATGCTTGCAATTATCTCACACTGTTGCATTATCAGCAACACATTATCCGAATACCTGCAAATCTGTTGGTAAGTTACACTTGTGAATAACTTTGTGATATGTTGTTGAACTATTTTGTGAAAAAATTGTATAAAAATTTGTGAGCCATTTTCGTGAACATTTTCTAATACATCTTGTTAACCAATCTTGTGCATCATTTGGTGTAAGTATTTTTTAAATAATTTTGAGAATCCAATAGGTAATGTGTAAGTAAAGAATTAATTTTATTCACTCCTATCTTAACACCTCTGTGGTGTGGGTTAAAATGGTTGAAAATGTGTCAGAATAAATTTAACATATTTTTATTCTCGGTTGCTGAAGCATATATTTAAACCATATTTCATCACACACAGAGTTTAACCTATATAGCTTTAAACTCATTGGATTGACACAGGGTTTAAATCACTTTAAAACCAGAATACTCACATAATTTATCATAAAGAATATTTAAAATACCCATACAAATGTATATTGACAATTCCACATTGTGTTAACTGTCTTAAGGTGATAACATTGGTTAAACAGGCCTTTGGCATTTGCTAAATGGTAACTTTATCATCATACTTAGTGAATAATACATCATTATTCTGTAACGAAAACCAGTTATCAGCCTAATTTGTATGGATTGTAATCTGAAATGGTGTTTATTCCACTAACGGTACTGGTTTAACATGTTGCTCAAAATATATGAAGATAACCATTGAAGTTTGCACTTATATCACCATTAGGGAGGTGTCTTATTGCACCAAGTGATTAACAGCTTGTAATTTAAGCCTCAATACTAGCTATTAATCTCTCGGTGGAATTTCTCTCAATAGATTCAAAAATATATATTCATGAACTTTAATTAATCACCAGTGTCAGTGCTACATGGCAGAGTAGCCATAAATTTAATTTAATGAGGAAACCTATTTTTGACGAAATTAATAGAGTACATGCACACTTTTTAAGTGCTTATGGTATTCACCAATGTAGTAATTTAAGTACACCAATCTTTACTTTATGGCGGTATAAGTATAACTATAGTGAAACCACAATAAGACACCCTGTTTCAACGCTTTAAATGCAGCGTCGCTTAAAACCACCATTAAAAGTGTATTGGTTGAAAGTTATGTGAAGTGGTGTGTAAAAGTTCAAGCATGCTCCATTTGCTGTGGTAAAGTGGGTGCTATGATAACATTTCCAAGTGGGACATAGTTGTGGAGTTTACCACCTCGTATTAGGTGTCAGTAACCACCACACCTTATCCCACAATTTCACGCCATGCGAAGTTAAAAGGAAAAGTAATTTCTCTTATTTCCTGTACTTGTACCTTGCCTATGTTGTTGTGTTGATAAGAATGATAAATTATGCCGACAAAGCGTTTTGGGCTGCTATAATTAAGAGACAGACAATTGGTTTATCACCATGTTAAAAAGCAAATTTCGCGATATTAAAAAAACACACATGAAGATCTAACATGATTAACGCAAAGGAGAATTTCATTTTACAAGTTGAATATTTCCGTTATCGCGAACCTTTGTCAATCTCTGGTTAAAAGATAATGATTCAAATATTAAAGTGTTTGTAAAAATCCATACTTTTAATCAAAGTGGCTTTACATTTAAGATGTTTAATCAATTCCAATGTTTTATCAAACGTTAACCTTCAATAGAAAACCGACCTAAGCTACTTGTCGTTTGTGTACAACCATTTTGCTTTGTTGCATTACCATAGTCTAACTATGTTGGTATCGATAGAACATTTTTAAAATACCCGTTGAGGGAGTGGTTTCCACACTGCATTCCACACTTATATATTGAGCATTGCCCATTACAGTTTGTTGTATTCTTGTATTTGAGGTACTTGGTAGTGAATAAAATTAAAGCAAAACACGTCGGGTTATATAGCACGAAATGCACGCAAAGAATGTTACATTCCAAAGTAAATGATTATTACATACATGCGGGCATGATTACAGTTGATTACAGGGCACAAAATAACTGTCTGGAAACCCGCACGTATTACTACAGGGATAGAAATTAAAGCATTTCCACAACAGAGTTGTACGATTCTATATCTTTAAAAATCTTTTTAGTCACTACTAGTATTGGAGTTCTAGACACAAAATTTTATTTTTTTTGGAAAAATAGATTAAATGTATTTTTTTGGAATTTTTTTTAATATACATAAATTTTTTTACTTAATTCAGTTTGATCTGTTTGTCATTTAGATTTTTTACTTCTTAAGTACAAAATTATAGTTATTCTTATCATTTTGTCGGATTTAATTATTTTTGCGCAATTTGTTTATTCGATTATAATCACCGAACGTGTATTATTATTTGGATTAGGGCTGCGAATTAACGGTTAATTTAAAAAACGGTTAACTGATGTAAAAATAATCGGTTAAGCGTTAACCGATTTTCTTTAAACTACCATCAAATCGGCACCGTTTTTGGCAAAAAAAGTTCAGGCAGCCGTAAAGGACAGCAAAGAAATAACGCGCATGATTACCGGCATTATCGGGTCTTATTTATGCGTTACTTTATAGTTTTTAAACGTCACCTTAAGACACATAGTATAACTTTGATTGTAATGCGTAATATTGAGTTAAAAATCAAACAATCAGCGTCTGAATGGTTGCTTATATTAGGTTGACAATCAAACAATCGACGTGTGAATGGTGCGTATATTACGTTGACAATCAAACAATCGACGTGTGAATGGTTGCTTATATTACGTTAATAATGAAACAATCAACGTGTGAATGGAGTTATGTATATTTGAAGATTATTAAACGTAATTACGCCCAATTAAATGTGGGCGGTCAAGTAACGTTTCAAAATATGAATGAACGTGTGTGTTATATAGGTTGCGATTTTTTTTTACAGTAAACACATTGTAAAAAATACCATATAGGGGTGAAAAAACCTGAGTGGTTTATTTTGCCATCCCACATTTTTTACTGTTGTCAGTTAGGTATTTCATGTCATGAAAGCGTGCGTTTTACTAACCAACGAACAGATAAACAGTTCAAAAAAAGAGTTGTTAAAAAACGGTTAAACGGTTAAAATTTGACGTGACGGTTAACCATAAAAACAGTTAACCGTGGTTAACCGTTAATTTTTCGCAGCCCTAATTTGGATTAAATTAAATTCTTTTCAAAACAACCCATGTAAATAAATCCTGATCACCGATATCAAAGGCCCTATTTTGTGTTTTCATCATAGAAACAAAAAATAAACTGAGGTAAAACTATAAAAATTCTGTCAGAGGTATTAAATTAAATTTTATTCTCCTAAATAAATAACCTCCCCACCCAAAAAAATTATCTCGGAAGCATTGAAATAAATTAAAATTCTGTCAGATAAATAACCCCGTCAATAACCCCTGTAAACCCATAAAAAAATTCTTTCAGACTAAATAAATTAAATAGAATTCTTTCTAAGATGCAATAAAATAAATTAAATTATCTTAAATAAATAACCCCTGTAAATCCATAAAAAATTCTTTCAGACTTAATAAATTAAATAGAATTCTTTCTAAGACGCAATAAAATAAATTAAATTATCTCAAAGAAATAACCCCTCTTAACAACCACCTTCCAAACCCATAGGTTCTGTGCTGAAGAATTAAATTATCCCAAAAAATAACCCCTGCAAACCCACAAGAAATTCTTTCAGACTCAATAAATTAAACAAAATTCTTTCTAAGACGCAATAAAATAAATTATCTCAAATAAATAACACCCTTCCAAACCCATAGGTTCTGTGCTGAAGATAGATTGGTCCCCAGATGGATCAGCGATGGCGTTATCATGGTCCCGAGGTGGAATGTCAGTATGGAGTGTGTTCGGTGCATGTCTAGTGTGCTCTCTCGCATCAGATCGAGCTTACGCTGCAGACGGCTCGCTCAACGCACAAGGGATTTTCAAGTCGATGGTAAGAATGTGTGCGATGTTGTCCAAAGTCATCATTTTATTGTCTATTTTGTGGATCATCTGTGGTTAACCATCATTTATTATCGTCTAGTTGCGTCGTAAAACTCGTAAAAATTCCAACATTAAACATAACGACAGTCCGACCAGTTATTCTGGCGGTTTAGTGCGACGTCTTTTAGCCAAAAGGTTGCAGGTACGAAACTGGTCGCTAGCTAGTCGATTGTGTCCTTGGGCAAGGCACTTAACGGACATTGCCCAAACCCAGCGGATTAATGGGTTTTACCAAATTGAAGGAACATTTCTATCATACAGAACACACTGCAATAGCTCCGGTAACCCGACGGTGACCCGGAGGTGATCTAACGGTTGCCCATGCGTTAACCCCCTTGGTTTTTCCATTCACGGGGATAAATATCCTATCCTATACTAACACCCACAGTGCTGGGGGGTGGAAGGATACCACCTGTGGATGATCAGCGAGCAGCCACCACCGGGTGTCAGTAACGGGCACGTGGAAAAGAAGAGCGCTCGTCGTAAGTTGGTCCCGGAAGAGGACGAGGATCATCTTCACATGGAGTTGGGTCAGTTGCTCCAACTCCACTTCGTGAAGAGCGCGTTGGCAATGAACCCTTGCATGGTGGGTGGATGTTTAATGTTTAAAAAGTAAATTTGAAATGTGGACAAAATTACAGCCTTTATAATTACATGACATTAATATGGGCGGGTCCACGGTAGCCGCTAGGTCAAGGAATTTAGGCCATGTGGATGTTTAATGTTTAAAAACTTGTGTAAATTTTTTAAATATGCGCAAAATTACAGCATTCGGTGTACTTTCCATATTGAGACTTTTAAAATGTATTTTTGATATTTAACTCTTTCCGTCCCAACTCGCCATATATCGCGAGTTGGTGGGAAAACATGGTATCCCGCGTTGCACATAAATGGGTGCAAATCTAAAAAACGATTTCTCCGCAATGCGTAATGGTAGACAGCTATGGCTCATTCGATCAAGGAAACCCTATATTTTATTTTCTGTAATTTTCGTGGAGAAATATTAAAAATGCGAGGAGTGATAGCCTTTCTTTTTCAAGGCTTCGCCTCTTATTTCTATCGATTTTACATGAATTTACAAGTGACTAACTCAGCCAATAGGAGTCGCGTTAACTTGCGGAGAAGCTTTTTTTGTCAAGCAAGTCTTTCTTTACATTCTCTGTGAATTTCGTGCCGTTGAGATAAAAAGGAGAGCGTTGGTGACGTTTTCGCAGCAGGCGGTTATGCATTCGTGTTTACCAAAGCATGAATCCAGCTGGGCCTGCTGAGCGCACGATAAAGAAAAAGGTGGAGAGACTAGCTAGTTCGGTGTGCCCTGCTTTGAAGAATATCATACAATTCGAGAATATTGGATATAGTATTTGTGTTTGTTTGCTTTTGTATGCCCTTTTTACACTTCCTTCACTGTTCTTTTTTATACTTTTTACTATTTTAGTTGTACAAAACTTCAAAGCGTTTTGGTTCATTTTTTAATAATATAGTTAGAATAAAAGGAAATTTCAATTAGGAATAGTAAAAGAAACTACTGAAGATAAAAATACAGTTCAAATTTTCCTGAGTACAAAAATCTATTAGACAATCTACATTCCAATTTTCATATCATTTGGGCATACCAAAAAATTAGTGAGTATTTCGTTTGTCAGTGCACCTCAAATTTGTCAAAGTTGAGCAGAATTTTCTTTACATATAAAGTGGTGTTCACTAAAATTTACATAATATATTCTTTATTGGAGATAGATTCTAGGTATGTGGTTTGTTTAAAAGAGGGGTAAATTATCTTTTTAAACATACTAAATATTAAATCATAGCATAAACTTTTGAAAAACTGTGCTAATTTGAAAATGACTAAAAATTGTAAAAAACACTGCGGGACAGCATGTTTGAATTAATGCATTTAGCCGGGAGTGAAAGAGTTAAAGAACTGTTATACAGTGAAAACAACGGAGGTAAAATTGGGGATCATTTTTGCAATGGTTAAGAAATGAATTGTAATATTTTATGGTCTTATGGATTGGTTGACCTTTTTAATTTTAATGTTGTTGTTTTGCCTTGCGTTTTACGACCCTTAACAAATTGCACTAATTCTGCTGTGTGTTTTTTAAAAGCAATATTTGGTAATAAACTTTGGAGGTTAGTGATTTCACATTTATAAAAGTAAATGTTAATTTCTATTTCTGGTGGTTTATTATTTACACCTATAAATATATACAAAAATAATCCAGTGTTTGACATGTTAAGAGTGGTTAAATGTTAATTAGTTCCGTCTAATATACAAACCTACTTACCGTGCCTTGTTCTTTCGAATCCATTTCAGCTTCTCACACTTTGTGCTTAAAGCCTTTGCAAGAATCAGTTGTCTCTATGCTTATCTGCCGGTTTCACTTATTTGTTGATTAAGCAGATTTCCACACTGCATGAAAGAGCATTACTTAGTTTATTGTCAAACAATTACCCAAACATGTGAACTGGAGGATATAAAAGTAGGGTAATGCTAGGTTTGGCAGAAATGCTGCTCTTGGAACATTTTAGGAACTTTTATTGCTACTTAGTTCCTGGTATTCTGCATCACAGACTGAATCCTCACTTAGAGACAAATCAAATTCAACTAGGTTTTTAATGGGAAAAGTAAGGGCACATACACGTGTTATGTATTAATCTAATGTCTGACCGAATAGCGTATGCTTTCAGCTGAGAGGGGTGGCAAGTTCAAAACAATAGCTTCTGTAACCTAATGACAAATTGAGTCTGGCATTGATTTAAAATATACCATATTATCTCATTTAAACATAATTCTAGGTTTAATCAAAATTTCTTCTAAAAATCTATTAATGATATTGAGTGACAAAAGTCAAAACGCAGCAGTACTTGTTTAAATGTTGGTCATACAAATAATACTTTGTTTGCTTTTTATGTTATCAAAAACGAATTTTTTTAAAAAGAAAGGACAATATTATAACATTTCATATACATTTTTACCAAACACCGTTAAAAGTTTATCTCTAACATGACTATTCCAATTATGTTAATATGATGTGTTAAAGTGGATAAATAACTGGTTTGTGAATGGTTGAGTTTATAAAGATTTCAGTAAAATCGGTGACGATAAGTATTGAAAGACTTCAGTTTTGGGTGAGTGCAGAAACCCCAGCACGTCTAATAATATTTTGAGGGAGTGGACATTTTAACAAATGTATATTTCATGCTCCCAGTTCAAGTTAAAATAGTAATAGAAGAGAACAAAATGTTTTAAGATAAATGTAAGGTTGGTTATCAGTTCAAAGTAAAAATTGTTTTCTTGATTAAATTTATATGAAATGCTATTTATATAGCCATATATAAAGTTTAAAGCTTTAAAGCACTAATACCTAATTATGAATTTTGGTTTTATAGCCGTGCATGTACAAAGATTGGTAAATCATCTTTGAGTAAAAATTGGTAAATAAACTATGATTTATATTACACAAGTAACAAAGATTGAATGTTTTAAGTTGAGAATACGCCATCAGGGAATGCAAGTTGGCACACGACCCTTCTGTCCATTTATTTTTTATAATTATAAACTTTGGCTCCAATCCGGACAGTGATATCATAAGGCAAGGACAGTGAGATCATAAGGCTATTTTTTAAAGGGGACGTTATTCCAAGGCATTTAACAATTCTGGCACTTACTATTAAATACTAGACTTACTTAAATCACTAATTCTATATAATACAAAGTTAAATAATATTAATACATGTACATACAGGTTTTTTTCAGAAAATCAGTTTAAAGCGCTTTCAACACTGTAATTATAGGCCTAACTTACATTTTAGTGACATTATTGCTGCGTTGTATTTAAGAATAAAAAACAAACCATATTATGTACATAAAACATATATACAATATCTATCACATAAACTACACTTGAACAATATTTCTTGCTGTTTAATTCATGCTAGCAGACTTAGAATATGTACATAATGGCGTGTACACTAATTAGTTGAGCTGCACTCACACTTAAACAAATACCGATGAACGTACATGTTTATGTTCACTCATACTCGTGGAACTAAAAGTTTTTATACATTTCAATGCTTCAATCAGTGTGTAA
>CH003253.1:112942-126006 GCA_000149265.1 Ciona savignyi
TGCAATACAGTTTTGAGATGCAATCTTTTTTAAAAGTGCTTAAATCTTTAAGCAGTTCAAAATTAGCTTTGCCAACTTTAAAAATAGTAACTAGATCAGGTAAAGTCCCAGCAGAATCACAATTATCAAGGAATGAAGAATGTACATAACCCATCAGTGTCCAAACTGCCAAGGCTTTGAAGTTGTACGTCAATATCTTTATGAATAATTGTACAAGGATTACGGAGGAGAGGACTTGATTCCTTACCAACAGTGAAACTCAGAAGAATGGTCAATAATAGTAGACCATTCTGCTAACAGTAATAATTTTAGTAATCTTTTCGCAAATTCTATTGACGGGTTGACAGTGCAGCGCACTCTTGCATTGCCAGTGAAAGTATTTAAAACACAGAAAAAAAATTTTACCTAAGAACAATCTAATTGTTCGTACTGATTTTGCAGAAAATTATAAATTCCCAGTACTGGATGAAAATCAAAGTTTTCATTGGAACACCAGCCAATGTACAATCCACCCTATTGTTGTACATTACAAGGAAGGTGAACATCTCCACTCTCACTCATTTTGTTTTATATCAGACGACCTTAATCATGATACTGGTTTTGTATATGAGCTGCAAAAGCAACTGGTCTCCCTGAACCAAATTAAAAACACAAATATACAAAATATTGAGTACTTTTCTGATGGCTGTGCAGGACAGTATAAAAACTCCCACAACATTTTAAATCTTTGTTTTTACTCTTTCGAATTTAATGTTGATGCTAATTAGTCTTTCTTTTGATACTTCATATGGAAAATCTCCATGTTAGGATATTGGAGAAACTATTAGGCGGCTGTTAACCCGTACAAGCCTGCAAATAAAATCTGGCAGTAAGCCAATTCTTACCGCTGCTGCAATTTTCAAGTACTGTAACGCAAATATAAAAGGAATAACGTTCAATTTTATCCTGAAAGACTCGTTAGTACAGAAAAGAGAACTTCTAGAGCAGCGATATGCAAACAATTAATGGCACAAGTTTTTACTATTTTGTTCCAATGGCTTTTAACTGTATGGGTTACAAACGAGTTATTGAGGATAAAGAATTAACTGGAATCTACTCATTTTTTGACAATGAAGCTGTTCCAGAAGTCAAAGTGATGGATTATATATCATGCCGCTATGACAACTGCTGGTGGTTTGGTTTTGTACAAGAGTTGGGTCAAAGGCAATAAGGATGTTAACATTAAGTTTTTGAATCCACATGGACCATCTAACACTTTTTATTGGCCACGGAAGGATGACATTTGCTAAGTACCCAAAAACAAATTCTTAGCATTATAACACCACAATCAACTACAACTGGCAAAACCTCTAAATAAGAAATACAAATCGTGGCAGAAAAGTTTTAAAATCGGAAGCCACATAAACGGCTTTAAACTATATTATGATTGTTCCGTTGCTATTAGTACTGGTATACGTTGTGTTTAATTGTACCACAATTATCATACATAATTTACTTTTTGTGATCCTTAAGAATGGTCCGGTGGTGTGTGTTGTTTACAAAATAAAATATTTTTTGTAAAATGTTCAATATTTTTTGTAAATGCCTCAGTTTTGTAACGAAAATTGATGAATAGGGGAAAAAGTGTGGTCCTAACAAGTGTTTTAAAAACTCTTTGCGTCCCAACTCGCGATATATCGCGAGTTGGTGGGAAAACATGGTATCCCGCGTTCCACATAAATAGGTGCAAATCTAAAAAAAAACGATTTCTCCGCAATGCGTAATGGTAGAGACCTCAGCTAAGGCTCATTCGATCAAGGAAACTCTCTTATTTATTTTCTGTAATTTTTGTGAAGAAATATTAAAAATGCGAGGAGTGATAGCCTTTTTTTTTCAAGGCTTCGCCTCCTATTTCTATCGATTTTACATGAATTTACATGTGACTAACCCAGCCAATAGGAGTCGTGTTAACTTGCGGAGAAACTCTTTTTGTCAAGCAAGTCTTTCTTTACATTCTCTGTGAATTTCCTGCCGTTGAACTAAGAGGGAGAGCGTTGGTGACGTTTTCACTACAGGCGGTAAGCGTCGTGTTCACCAAAGCATGAACCCAGCTGAGCGTGCTGAGCCGCACGATAAAGAAAAAGGCGGCGAGACTAGTTGCGTGTGCCCTGCTTTAAAGAATATCATACACTTCAAGAAGATAAGATTGGAAATAGTATTTGTGTTTGTTTGCTTTTGTATGCCCCTTTTACACTTCACTCACTGTTCTTTTTTATACTTTTCACTGTTTTAGTTCTACAAAACTTCAAAGCGTTTTGGTTCATTTTTTAATAATATAGTTAGAATAAAGGGAAATTTCAATTAGGAATAGAAAAAAAACAACTAAAGATAAAAATACAGTTCAAATTTTCCTTAGTACAAAAACTATTAGACAATCTACATTCCAATTTTCATATCATTTAGGCATACCTATAATTAGTGAGTATTTCGTTTGTCAGTACACCTCAAATTTTTCAAAGTCGAGCAGAATTTTCTTTACATATAAAGTGGTGTTCACTAAAATTTACATAATATATTTTTTATTAGAGGTAGATTCTAGGTATGTGGTTTGTTTAAAAGAGGGGTAAATTATCTTTTCAACCATACTAAATATTAAATTTAGCCGGGAGTGAAAGAGCTAAAATTGCAAGTTTTGCACATATATAAAGTAAATAAAAAGGTATTTAGCTGCTCTCTAATACTAGACTATACAAAACTATAATATATTTGTTAAAACACATTTTTTGGAAGGGGGGAGCGGGGGTCGGGTGGCGAAAAATGTGCAATTGGAAAATTTGGCCTCAAAAAGTTATTTTAAAGTTGGCAAAGCTAAAAGCTTCTTCTAACTTTTAAAAAAGATTGCATCTCAAAACTGTCTTGCATACAGGAGCTACCCCCTCCAGCGTCGGGGTGGTGGAAATAATTTTAAAACCTGATTTTGACTATTTTATAATGACCTAAAGATAAAATGGATGTGAAATTCAGTTTCCTCATACCTTTAAATACCTTAAAACAAATTTTCAGCTATCCACATGGTTTAGTTTACGAGATATCGCCAATTAAAAGTTGTAAGTAGGCGTGCTAACCAACAAAAAGCCCTCATGTGGCCGGTTTTTCATCCTGACATAACTTTTGAACCGCTAGGTGTTGCAACCTTAAATTTTGTCCCAATCATTTTTTTAGGTGTTGGTACATTGTCTAAAAATCTTTGCAAAATCTGAGAGGTACGATGTACTTTTCTACTTTTTTTTGCTCAATTATAATGGAATGACCCTTATGACGAACCCTAGCCACTATCATACTCACACTTATGACAAACCCAAGCCACTATCATACTCACACTTATTAAAAACCCATCCACTATCATACTCGCACTTATAGCGAACCCAAGCCACTATCGTACTCAAACTTATAACAAACCCAAGCCACTATCGTACTCACAGTTATAACCAACCAAAGCGCTATTAAAATATCTAGTACATCTAAAAATTTTCTTTTATAACTAAGCAAACAAAATTTAAACCGCTGTGTCATGTAGCTTAGTTAACAAGGCTAAATATTTGTATTATTGTAACTTATTCCATACCTGTTTTATTGGATTTTAATTTTGCTTCAAAGTTAAAACATCATTATATTTACAATAAGTAATTTTACTCAATATGATATCTGGTTGTCATTCGTTCTCATTGTTTGCGATTTTTAATTAAACTATTATGTGAATTAAAGATTAATATGCAGTCGGATAAAATAAAAGTTTATTCCATGATTTTCTTCAATTTGGGGAATATTTACAACCATAAACCGATGCTACACTCACCAAGTGCGTTAACATCAACAGGGGGAGGTCCCTGATATTGGTTGATAACAAGGTCACCCTGCACATTGTATTGTGTTGCGCCAATCGGTTGTCCCTGTTCATCTACGTTGGTGGGGTTGGATGATGAAGGTTGATTGCTCTGTGGAAGGCCGTGGTTACTCATACTGGTAGCATATGAACGAGCAAGTGTTAGATTGTATATATAGATTGCATAATAATTAAACTTTTCATGATTACATTTATTAAAACCTGTCTCACAATGACAGCATCTGTTGATTTTTTGCAAAGAAAAAATATGAATTGCTGTGGTGAACTGTTTTTTTACGTTTGTGTAGCTGTTGTAATTAGTATTGAAACTGGTGTGAATTCATAATGTATATGCTTCTACGTATTGTATAGCATTGTGCAACAAATTATGCAATGTTGTCTGATAATGCATTAGGAAAATTAACTCTTTGCGTCCCAACTCGCGATATATCGCGAGTTGGTGGAAAAACATGGTATCCCGCGTTCCACAAAAATAGGTGCAAATCTAAAAAAAACGATTTCTCTACAATGCGTAATGGTAGAGACCTCAGCTATGGCACATTCCATCAAGAAAACCCTTTAATTTATTCTCTGTAATTTTCGTGGAGAAATATTAAAAATGCGAGGAGTGATAGCCTTTCTTTTTTCAAGGCTTCACCTCTTATTTCTATCGATTTTACATGAATTTACATGTGACTAACTCAGCCAATAGAAGTCGTGTTAACTTGTGGAGAAGCTTTTTTTGTCAAGCAAGTCTTTCTTTACATTCTCTGTGAATTTCGTGCCGTTGAGATAAAAAGGAGAGCGTTGGTGACGTTTTCGCAGCAGGCGGTTATGCTTCGTGTTCACCAAAGCATGAATCCAGCTGGGCCTGCTGAGCACACGATAAAGAAAAAGGCGGCGAGACTAGCTAGTTCGGTGTGCCCTGCTTTGAAGAATATTGGATATAGTATTTGTGTTTGTTTGCTTTTGTATGCCCTTTTTACACTTCCTTCACTGTTCTTTTTTATACTTTTTACTATTTTAGTTCTACAAAACTAAAAACTTATAGTTAGAATAAAGGGAAATTTCAATTAGGAATAGTAAAAAAACTACTGAAGTTACAAATACAGTTCAAATTTTCCTGAGTACAAAAACTATTAGACAATCTTCATTTCAATTTTCATATCATTTGGGCATACCAATAATTAGTGAGTATTTCGTTTGTCAGTGCACCTCAAAATTTTCAAAGTCGAGCAGAATTTTCTTTACATAAAAAGTGGTGTTCATTAAAGTTTACATAATATATTCTTTATTGGAGGTAGATTCTAGGTGTGCGGTTTGTTTAAAAGAGGGATAAATTATCTTTCCAACCATACTAAATATTAAATCATAGCATAAATTTGTGAAAAACTGTGCTAATTTGAAAATGGCCAAAAATTGTAAAAAACACTGCGGGACAGCATGTTTAAATTAATGCATTTGGCCGGGAGTGAAAGAGTTAAAGACAGCAAATTTACAGAAGGGACAATGTAAAGTAATAAAGAAGGGCAACTTCTCACTAAATTATTGTTAGTGTTAGGGCTAGGTTAAAGTTATGGGGCGTTGGCGATGGACCCTTGCTTGGTGGGTGGATGTTTAATATGTAAATAGTCACATTATGCAGAGAAAAGATGGCAAAACTTTTCTCATTTTTACCAAAAAATTTATTTAAATACAAAAATTGTTTTTTTCATTGCACGCGCCCTTGGCACTATTCCCACAGTTGTAATATGGTCTGTAAAAACCCATGAGTCGAACACCCCTGGTATATGGTGGAGTTAATTTAAAGAATTTCAAACATAATATGTAATGTTTAATAATATGTAATGCTATAAACATAAAATGTAATATTTCATGTTTAAAATCTTGTGTAAATTTGAAATTTGGGCAAAATTACAGCCTTTCTATATTGAGACGTTATGAAATGTATTTTTGATATTTCAATACAGTAAACTTACAGGAGGGACAATGTGAAGTAATAAAGAAGGGCAACTTCTCACTAAATCATTGTTACTGTTAGAGCTAGGTTAAAGTTATGGGGCTTATGTTAGTTTTTTTGGCTGGCTTTGAATTAGTTTATGGCTTATTGTGTCCTTTTTTTTGGAAAAATCCATTATAATGAGATTGGTCATATTAGGTTAAACATATTATTCTCACATATATTTTTTTGCTCTGACTTTTTTACAATTTCTTGAATTATCAATATTTTGAAAAAGTTTTGAAATCCAACGCATATAATGGTGTGAAAATCGCAAGCCCACGCAGTTATTTGCATGGATCTGCACTTGATTCTGTAAAGCTATCTGATAAATGATTACTCATGCGATACGTATGTAATATGCATTCATGTTTCTTTATTTGATCTTTACGAATAGGCTATAAAGTCATTCTGCTGGTTTTTTAAAAATAAAACAACCGCAAAAACGGAATACAATTCAGTTTTATTGGGCGAAACGCCCACCGCTTATATTGGAGAAAATAAAATGATTTAATTTAATTTGAATTTAATTTAATTCATTTTTTATGAGTAAACCCTTATTAAGGGTTTATTATTAATTATCATTAACCTTGTTTGGAAAAAATCGATGTAAAAATTACAACCTGTAATAAAAAAGAAAATTTGTACCCACATTCCTATGTTTATTCTAATGTTATTATAAAAACGACTGCTGAAAATATCCACCCTACAATTATCAAAAGCATAATTTTTTATCATTAAATCATATTTGCAAAAAAAAATTGGTTGTTAAGAAAAATATTAAAAGAGGAAAACCTTGCTGTCTGTAAAATACTGTTGTAATATGCATATTCGATTTTTTCATTTTGGCCCATTTCTGCTTTGTTGTTATCCATTCATTGTTCATTTGCTAACTGTAATTCTATTTGTTCAACACCATTTTTGTTGGTTGGAAGAAAATTTCTAGTTAATTTCACTACCGGTTTGTTATTAACTTCTGTTTTATTGTTTTAAAACCAATCACACATTAATTGTTTAATTTTGAATGTATATAAAGAACCAATTACGCAATGATTGTTACATTGTCTAAATACATTTTACGCATAAAACCTTATATTGTACGCACGTAATATAAAGCTTGTATTAAGACTATATGATTGTAAATTCATAGGCCCGAATGCACCTGATTTCTACTCCCGAACACCACTATTTTTTGAATGATTTATTTAATGCGAAAATTGTCTTATTAAGATGCAAATTATTACTTCTACTTTGTGTTTTAAGACCACCGTACATGGTACACCTCAATGATTATGCTCCAATTATGTTCCGATCTAAATATTTTATATTTTGGTTTTGTGAAATTAATTCCAATGATCAATACCTAAGATTACCTTTCTTTCAGCAAAAATAGATTTTATGTTGTTAGCTTTGTGACAAAATAACCAACCTTATCTTTAAATCTACCTACAGCTCTGTAGATTACTTAAAATTTTACAGCAAATCATACATTTCCATGCTTTATTTATACTTTATAAATTTTAAATATTTAAATTTCAATGAATTATGATCTAAATTGTCTAATTTAAAGCAGTCAGTCGTTTTTTTGCCTTATCCATTTTTACAAATTTTGTAATCAACATCCCAGCTTGCTCTTTACCTACATTTCAGAGAAATTAGAAATTGTAGATTAAAAAACTGTTGATCCCAACATAATTTTAGAATCTATACTGATTAGGATAAGAACATCCCTAACACTGGCAATCTCCCCCACCCCCCAGATAAAGTCCTAGCCCTGACGGTATCCTGGATTAGCACGTATTAAGTTAATTGTCTTGACATTTTTGTCGCTTTGAAAGTAATTTCCAGTTAATTTCATTTACATTAATTACTAAGTATTTACTCATTTAATATTAAATTGTTGATATATTAAAAGCAATCTTAGTACTATTTATTAAACACAATAATTTAATACTTTTAGGGATTTTTTTTGAAATGGTATGGTCAAAATAATGCTTCTACGCCGACCATTAATTGTTCAGCAAAAACCTTTGTAATATAAACTATTCTCAAACTCACCCCACCCCCTTTTAGTCGAACCACTGCCAAATGTCTTATTATATGTCTTATTATAAAGCATTCTTGTTTTGCTTATTGTTATTATTTTTTTCCAATAATTTTACATAAAAATACTTTTTAGAACATTTTTTGTAGAACAGTGTGGTCAAAATTATTTTTTTACGCCAACCATGTTTTGTTAGGAGCCCCTTTGTAATGCAAACTGTTACCCAACTCAACCCGCTTTCAGTCGAATTTTTGAAAAAAATGTTGAAATGACAGTCAAAATATGCTTCTACGCCGACCCTTATTTGTTCAGCAAAAACCTTTGTAATATAAACTATTCCCAAACTCACCCTCCACCATTTTAGTCGAACCACTGCCACGTACTGATCCATGGTGAAGACAGGATGTTCTTGAGTGTGGGGGAGCGTGCCGAACGAACCATCGGATCACCCACCCTCCATACCTCACCCACCAAGAAGCAATTCTCACCTGCGGGGAAAACCCCATCTCTTTCCCCAAGACGAAGGTGAGGGTTCATAAGAAAACCCTTATTAAGGGTTAATGATTGATTATAAATAACCTTATTTGCCAAAATAGATGTTTAAAAATTACATCCTGTAATAAAAAAGAAAATTTGTTGACCAAATTCCTATGTTTATCCTAATGTTTGTATGTTTATCCTATTTATTACACAAATGGCTGCTGAATGTTTCCACCCTACAGTGAGAGAAAGCATAACTTCTTATCAATAAATCTTATTTGCAAAAACCCCATTAGTGGTTAAAAAAAATATTAAGATTGAAAATATTTGGCCCAAAGGAGTTTGTGTATCCAGCATTGTAGGGGTTATCAATGGATCTACTGTACTGTGATAAAGCATAATTTCTGTTGTATCTCGTTAAGCCTTGGCACCTGGTGCTGGTCTAACTGGCATTTTCAGGCTTTGTTGGCTGCATATGCACCTGCTGTTTTGTTGTGCTAAATAAAAGTAGCAGAAGCACTACTACTCAAATACTTAAGGTTCATTGTGGATAATTGTGATAAAAAAATATAACTAAAAAGGTAGTTTAAAATTTTGTATGTTAAAAAATGGCAAAAAATGCAAAATTACCTAAAAACACTGTTGAAGAGCAAATTTTGCAATAAAGCACCTGGATTTATATGGCAAAAAAATAAGATATTTTTTTTGAATATTCGATTCCAAAATATATTCTTAAAATTAACTGTCCCTGTGTAATGCTTTATATGTTACCCAACCCACCCCACCCCCCAGATCCACCCCAGCTAGTTACCTCAGCTCCAAGTTCGACCCCAGCCAACTGCCGAAGGTGGTCACCAATGGAGCCGCAGAACCAACCGAGAATGATGAAGCTGACTTCTTTGGCTCAGCGGTCAGCAACAAACAGTGGACGATCATACAGTTCCCCATCAACTACCTGCCCAGCAACTGGCCGATCAGGGTGAGTTGGGTCTGATTGTTAAATATATCTTACACATCATACCCACTTTTCAGTAAGGCAGTGCTTCTCGAACAGGCGCATTTTGCATGGGAAGTCAAAACGATATAAAAGAATTTCATCACCGAATTTTCCACATAACAAAATTACTGTTTATTGAGCGCTTTTGCTTTTTTTTAGAAGTTAATGTAGAACTAACGTTACATTGGAAAAGAACGAACTATACACTAACCATTTAGTAGTTTATAGTCTATTTATACCTTCAGTCGTAAATTAACGTAATGCAAGTGTGGCGCACATAGCTAACCCCTGGCGCAAATTTTAAGAAACACTTCTGTAAGGAAAGATAAACTTTTCACATGAGTAACATGAGCAATTATAGACTTTAGTATTCGGATGTGCCCTTTTAATAATAAAAACGCTCGCAATTAGATAGGGATGCACAATATAGAATTTCGAATCTTTGAGATTCGAATCTCTAGGGATTCGAATCTTTACAAGCAATTTAATAAGAATAGTTAGGATTTGAAATTAAAAACGTAAAATATTGGCTGCGATCCAATGCGCAACAACACGCGTGATGCCGATTATGCAGACGTCAGCGTATCGTTTCAGCAAGCGTGCGACAGTGGATAACCATGATAAGAAACTTTTGGTGAATCGTCATTGAAGTAAATTCGTAATCTCAAAATTGTAAAATGGCTTCTTCATTCGTATGTAATACCCGTAATGCGTTTCTCCATACCGAAAGTGCATCTATCGTTCGAAAGCGTCCAAACATTTTCTAATGCGGTAGCTCGGAAATACAACTTGCATCAAAGCACAACAACATTTTCTTATCAGTTGTCCCATACACGTGCATCGTGGACAGACGCGCTTAAAACTCACGCACGCACAAAGAAAGTAGGTCACGTTCGCCAGGCTGTAATCACGTGGTTTATCGCACCTTTAAATATGACGCAATTATTCCAAAGGCGGAAGAGTTATTTATAGACTATGTTTTTAATTAACACAACGAATGATATCCTATGTGTTTAATTATTTAGTTAGGTGATTTTGCAGTGATTAATTTATTATACTTTTACCTAGATATAACTGTGTTAAATAGTAAATTAATGTTTAATTGTGCAAGGGCATTAATAGCTAGTCTTGATACCAAACTGGGAAAATAAAAATTGTCTGATGTTTGGGAGCATTTTTCTCAACCATTCATTTCAACAACAACCTACTAGACTATTATCCTCCCTCATGGCAGATAGTGTTTAGAGATGTTACATATGATTAAAAAAATATGTAATGGTAAAATATTGTTTGACTACGTAAATTGCTCTCATCACAGTTTAAAAGCATATGGCTAATTCACTATAAATCGGAAAATATATGCACAGCATAGCAAATTTAAATACATGGTAAAACATTCTAGAATAGGATTCGAAATTCTAGATTCGAAATATATTATTCTAGGATATTCTAGAATACCTAACTATCCTATATTGTGCATCCCTACAATTAGAGGATTTGTTTTTTTTAATCCCATATAGGTCAGTTGAATAAAAAATGGTCACGGTTAATTAGTTTTTTATTCGCAAGACTCAACTTTACTCGCACGGCGTGCATTACGCAGGTAAAGAGGCGAGTGTTACTTGCAACATTGCGCAGATTTTTGGCCCTGAATTACATAATACGGCTAATGTGACACTCGCATGTATTTATGGCCCTATGTAATACATAACACGGCTTCTTCAGTTTGCTGCTGTGGACGAGACGGGATGTTGTGTTGCGATCGCGGGGAACTACGGACTCGCTCATTACACCATCGTGTCGAGGAAATGGAAAGTGTTCGGCAACGTGATGCAGGAGAGGGACATGGTGGTAACAGGTGGGTTCCTGCTGGCTCGTGCTGGGTATATTAAGGCTGTTTCGGGTGAAATTTATATTCTTTTCTGGTGAAATTTATAATTCTTTTTGGGTGAAATTTATATTCTTTTTGGGTGAAATTTATAATTCTTTCGGGTGAAATTTATATTCTTTTCGGGTGAAATTTATATTCTTTTTGGGTGAAATTTATATTCTTTTCGGGTGAAATTTATATTCTTTTCGGGTGAAATTTATATTCTTTTCGGGTGAAATTTATATTCTTTTCGGGTGAAATTTATATTCTTTTCGGGTGAAATTTATATTCTTTTCGGGTGAAATTTATACTCTTTTAGGGTGAAATTTATATTCTTTTCGGGTGAAATTTATATTCTTTTCGGGTGAAATTTATATTCTTTTAGGGTGAAATTTATATTCTTTTCGGGTGAAATTTATATTCTTTTCGGGTGAAATTTATATTCTTTTCGGGTGAAATTTATATTCTTTTCGGGTGAAATTTATATTCTTTTCGGGTGAAATTTATATTCTTTTTGGGTGAAATTTATATATTTTTTTCGGGTGAAATTTATATTCTTTTCGGGTGAAATTTATATTCTTTTCGGGTGAAATTTATATTCTTTTCGGGTGAAATTTATATTCTTTTCGGGTGAAATTTATATTCTTTTTGGGTGAAATTTATATATTTTTTTCGGGTGAAATTTATATTCTTTTCGGGTGAAATTTATATTCTTTTCGGGTGAAATTTATATTCTTTTTGGGTGAAATTTATATTCTTTTCGGGTGAAATTTATATTCTTTTCGGATGAAATTTATAATTCTTTTCTGGTGAAATTTATAATTCTTTCGGATGAAATTTATAATTATTTTCGCATGAAATTTATAATTCTCTTGTTTTAAATAACGCTGTATCTTCTGGGAAAGATGGTAGTGCTGTGACTGGGTTACATGTGCTGGGAAAACCAGAGGATCTTTTAGAAGTGTAATTTCTTTTGTGAAGTTCATGTATCTCGAGTTCAAAAGATTGCTGTGATTTTTGCCTTTATATTGTGTTTTATATGGTTTAGAAATTACTTCAATTTTAGTACAACCAATTAATCGAATGGGTCAAGGTGAGTCTGCTGAGTTCTTTACGTAGGACAAAACAGACTAGCTAGCAGCCTCTTTTGACAGACAAAGTTTTGACTGAAAGGCACTCAGCTATTAGGCCATCGGACTAAGTATAAACTAACCTCCTTAAACCACTAACAAACTGCATAACAGGAGGGTTAACATGGTGGAAGGATTACATCGTGGTGGCTTGCTACAGCTTCTCCGACAGTCAGGATGAGATAAGGATCTATCCCCGTGTTACCAATCTCGACAATGCATTCGCTTGCGTGAAGAAGATAAAGTCACAAGTATGAGCCTTGTGTTCATAAATATGCCCAGATTTGTTACAAGTTGTAACAAGTTTTGTTACAAGTTGTTAATGAATATGCCCAGATTTATTACATTTTGTTAATGAATATGCCCAGATTTATTACATTTTGTTAATGAATATGCCCAGATTTGTTACAATTTGTTAATGAATATGCCCAGATTTGTTACAATTTGTTAATGAATATGCCCAAATTTGTTAGACGTTGTCTTTTTATGAGCTTAGATTTGTTATGTGTTGTGGTATGTAAGGGCAACACTAAAAAGAGGGAAAAGGGGAAGAAGGAAAACTGCACAATACTACTATTGAAACTAATTCTAACCCTGCCCTAAACACTAATCCAAACCCCAGAACTAACCTAACACCAATCCCATTTTTGAAAATAACTGTAATGCCCCAATCTTTATTTTA
>CH003253.1:126205-143362 GCA_000149265.1 Ciona savignyi
CAAGTTTTCCCCATTATGCACACATAATAGGGCCATCTATATCTATTAATTTGATGTCCACATGATTCAGATTAATATTCACCTCTATTTGTATGTTTTGTTACATGCGATTTGTCTGATTATTTCCGTCCAAATTATTTTACATTTTGGAACTTATTTTTCTACCACTGTAATGTTGCTTAAGTATTTTTATATTTTGGGATTAGTTTAATCTGTATGTCTAATTGCTGTATAATTGTGTGTTACAGATACAGAAATTTTAGTGATAAATCACTAAAAAAACATTACAAAGGAGTCATTTTAAAATCAACATTAATTTCCAAAATCTAATTTTAATTTTTTATAAATTTTTAGTTAAATTCATTATCAGTTGCTATTAAACTAAATATTAAAAAATATTATTAATATCAAATAAAATTTTATTCAAAATTTAAAATTTTAGTTTTCATGGCTGTTTAAAAAGCTATCAATTGCTATCAAACTAAAAACCCAAACGCAAAAAATTTAAACAAAGTATTAAAAATATTTTAAAAAATATTATTTGTGTATTCAAAATTTCAGTTTTCATGGGTGTTTAAAATGCACTGTATTAAACATTCTATTCTTACAGATTCTGCTCGTCAATATCTTCCAAGACCTGCTTATCTTGTTCACCTATGATTGCCGGATTATAATCTACCTTATTTCACACGACACCAAATTGTAAGTCCTGTGTGATTTACTTCAGTAGTTACTACCCTAGAGGCTTAACTTGGATTTACAATGTTCAATTTGGGTATAATTTCAGTTTATAATATTTAGTTTCCAAGAACTTGTAATGTTCAGTTTGAATGTATAATGACTTACAGGTAATATTTAGATATACAATATCCAATATCGTTATAACTTATTCATTTTCAATTTAATATATTCAGTTTATACTTTGTATATAAAATTTAGTTAGGTTTTAATGCCTCACAGGCTTGGGAATTACAATGTCTAATTTCGATATACCTTGTTCTTTTTTTTATATAATATTCAGTTTGTATTTATATTGGCAGTCAATATCACTATCTTGGGTTACACATGAATATTTGAACCAGAATTTACCTTAAAATAAAATCCGCAATGGCCCACAAGCACCGGTGTGGGCCTAAAACAACAAATACATACACCGGCGTATAAATATTTGTGTACACAATAAACAGGAATAGATTGCACTTTGAAATATTATGCGGTTGTTTTAAGTATACTTTGACACCCCGTACACTTAAGTGAACATATGTTGCCATTTACATTAAATAGCACTGTTAAATAGCACACTCATATGCACAATTGTTCAACCATGAGCAGAAAATGAAAGGTTTTCAATACTTTCAAAACGACATGTTTACTCTAGTGTACTATTGCACCTGCAGCTGTTGGGAATTATAAAGTTTATAAAATGATTGTATTGTATTAGAATAAGAGATTGGAGATGACTTTTCGGGTAAAATGTATATATATTAACCTAAAAATCTTGGTTTGACAATTATTACTTCTATATACTAGTTTTGGAAAACAAAGATAGAGTTTTAGCATAATGCTCAGTTGCTGCTTACAGCAACATCCTTATTAATAAAATTCACTCTTAATTGTCAGCTTACATGTACATTATACAGCATAAATTGCAGTAATATTTTTTTTATACATGCCCCTTAACGATTTTGATTATATATTTATACATAACAGACTCCAGTATATTCGCAAATTTAACATTATTAGACACACTGTACACTGTCCAAGCAATTTATAAATCAATTTTCGCATTTTTACTTATGACAATACATTTGGATAGACTGACATGGTCTTCAGATATTTTTTAGGTTTTCTGCTTCTCAGCTGTTATAATATGTTAGAATAATCATGTTTATCCATGATTATTCTGATTATGATTTATGATTATGTTCATGATTATGTTCATCCATGTGACAGTGTGTTATAGCACTGGTAATCATCAGATATTACATTGGCATAAATGAAGGCTTTTCTACCGTTTTTGTACAGCCTATTAATCCAAATGTACTTTAAGTGCCTTGCCTGAAAACACAAGTACACAAGATATACCCAGCAGCTAGTTTTAATTTCACAATCTTTCAAATGCATTTATACTGTCGACACTATTATATATTAAGGTATTTTGATTATCTTTTATTTACTGATCCACACCGTAGCCTCTCTCAAATAAAAGGGTAATACAGCTCTTGCAATTGTTAGATTACCTTTTGTTCAGTTACCAAAGCTATTACAGTGTGATGAATGGAGATTTTGATGCCTGTTTTGTACAACCCATTTACCCACTGGGTTCAGGTGATGTACGCATAAGTACTTTAACCAAGAACAGGACTGTCTATGCAGCAGTTGATTTCGATCTTTTAATTATTTAGCTGTCTGCAGATTATTGACACTCTTATCAATTGTGTTATTCCGATTATCTAGTCCGATCTACATCAAATGCATATCCACCCATCGACTAATACTAATTTAACCACGTTGTGTTTAATCCATTATTTTTGAATATAATATAAGGAACGGTACTACATTATTTACTGATCCACATCACAGCCCATCCACTAACCACCCAGCTAACTAATATATTCTTCCTACCGCAACAAAAATCTTTCAGCTGCCTGCATATTGTTGTCACTCCACCTGATTGTGGTTGTCAGATTATCTAATATCGTCTGATCTACATCAAAGCATATTAACCCATCCATAGGCGTCTCTCGGAAAATGCAGAAAAACGTGCACAAGTGGGGTGCTTTTTGATAAGCACCCCATATGGTACAGGCACCCTTAGTCCGACGCCCATGCACCCATTCAAGCCCATCCACTAATATATTCTTCCTTCCAAAACACCAGACACAGACCGATGGTATCGCTGCGTCACCTCCAAGAAGTATCGATGGCACGCTACGTCCACTACCCGACCATGGTGGCGTCGGTCACGCTGACGGCCCTCCACATGGAGACCGCGATGCGCCGTTCGTCCACTTCACTTATGACCAGCAGGGGAGGTAGAGAGACAGAAGGACTTATTGTTAATGTGGCAGGTGAGTTAAGGAAGTTTAATTTATGATGGAAACTGGTGTCTGGCGACTGCCATGTGGCAAGTGGATATGGCTTTGTACATGTCTTTGTATTATAGTTTAATTAAAAGAACGGAAAGCGGGAAGAAGGAAGGGAGGAAAACCGCACATTAAAATGAAGATTATGGCATTAAAGTTAGTTTTAAACATGGGGTTAGAGTTAGGGCTAGTTCTGGGGTCGAGATTAGTGTTTAGGGAACTGTTTAAATTAGTTTCCGTAATTTTGGTGAGCAGTTTTCCCTCCTTCCCCCTTTCCCTCTTTCCCTCCTTTTAGCGTTGCCCCTGAAAATGTGCATTTGTTTATGCTAAACTTGCTTCAGGTTGAAAACAGTTAGCTATGTTCTATCACTGTCCTCAAAATTTGACCTAATGTAGCAGTCCTACCTATGGAACGCAGGTAGAAATGACAATTTAATTTTGAAATACTTAAATTATGCTTTCATTTTTGTTTTTAATGTTGAAATGTTCATTTTAGTGTAACATGACATACTTTGCCGGGGTTAAAAGTACTACAAAATTAAATAGTATAGAAACCGCTACATTATACTTGTTTTAATCGATTTATTCATTTCAAACATAAACCACATTATGACATCATAAAGGTCGATTGTTGCTCCTACAACGTTCATTGGACGATGACGAAACCGCTGAAACGGAACTCGACAACCGCCGACCAATGAGATTCAATCCCCCGGTTGTGTTAGCGACCTGCGTCGAGTCGATTTGGACGACGGAGCATAAGAACCGGTTCGTGGTGGTTTATGTCGGTTTTGTTGGATCTTTGTTGCCTAAGTGCGGCATTCCTGTAATATTTTACAGGAAATTAAAAACCGGTTTGTGGTGGACTGGTCTTTGTTTCTGTGGAAATAGCTGTAATCTTGTAGATTTTCCAGGGGTATAAATTTCAGTACAATACATAAGTATGCATAATGTGATGGTTAAAATGCTTAATATTCAGTTTTTTGGTTATTTTAACCCAATCTTGACTTTACATTAGTAATGCAAGGGAAGCTAGGAGGGGTCAAAGGATGTCATGGGTGGCTGGTGCAAATTGCACCCCAAATAAATGCAATCATGTGTGTACTCTCCAACAAGTTAAAAAAATCTGTCTGTATCTGTACAAAAGCATATTGCTTTGCTTTGTATCAAAGAGTTATGGAAAGTAGCTTACAGTAGTATAGCTACAGTTTTTACCCAACCCCTTTTTTATTTCTTAAATCTTAGTAAATTCCAATAAATTAAATGTCTTCATAATGTAAATAAAATGTCCCCCCAGCGACAAAGTGCACCTCACCGATGCGCTGTGGCTCAGCTGTGGCAGTGGTGGCGTGCAGGTGTGGTTGCCTCTGTTCCCTCCGCGTCAGAGCCGCCACAACAGCGCCGATTCGCACAGAGGGTTCGAGTTGCTCACGGCGCGCCGAATCATGCTCACCTTCTCACTTGACTCGTGCTATCCACTTGCGGTTCTATTCAATGAAGCTGTTTTACTTGGAGTTACCTCAGAAACAGTGAGTTTGCAATTTCTCATGTTTTTTTACGTTAGATTTTGGTTAACTTTTTTTTAGAGTTTGATGTTATCATAATTTTAGATAATTTCTTGAACATTTTTGATAAATTTTGCTTTTTTACAAGATATTAGATTTTTTAGGCTTGTTTTGTTACATTTTTGGGGATTTTTTGCTTGTTTTACACCATATTACACTGATATAGATATAGGTTGTACTAAATTTCTTTCTATATAAGTGGCATTTCTTAGTTATACACAACCCACTATCAGTGGCTTTGGAAACCCGACGGTGGGCGCGAGGTGTCTGACGATTGCCGGTGTGATAATGACCCTTGCATTTTTCACCGGGACCAGGAATTAAGTTCTTAAAAGGCCTCTTGCTGACTATGCCTCTATACCCTCAATAAAGCAACAAAATCAATACCAGACATCAAATCACTCATATTCCCACAGTTCCAATATTCAAGCTACGATGGGAAGAAGTCGAAACACACGAAGCAAAAATCCAATTTTGCTTTCTCCACGGTCGAGCGCACTTGCGAGATCTACCTTCATCGGGTAATGATGATGATGTCATAATTGATATTGTTACTGTTCATTAACTCGCACTTAAGGATGCCCATTCCAGAATCAAGATTAATTTCGATTTTGATACAAAATGATTCGAAATTATTTTTTGATTTTACCAATTTAAAATTAATTGCTTCTAGTGGAACAAAAAGAGTTTATTTTTATCTTTATTTTAACTAATGCAATTTATTTTTTTTTAGCTGAAAGTGATATTAATTTTAAATATTAACAATTACAATTAACAATTACTTCATCATATTTGCAAGATTATTTTTCTCAATAAGTGTAAAATAAGTCTTTTACTTGTTCGTCGATTTTCGAATTTAGTTTTGAATTTATTGATTGAAGAATAATTCTAGGTTTTAAAAATTTTTAGATAAGTTCATTCCTACTAACAGTAGACTTGACTTTCAAGTATAGATTGAAAAATTCAAAGGTTTTCGTAAAGACAAAATAGCCATTGAGTAAAAACCTGCCTCAATATTATTCATTCCTTTTTTATTCATGTTTTTTTTTCTATTTGCAATAACAGAATCTCACATTATTACATTTTGCTCCAAAACCTACTCTATGCAATTATTCCCAAACCTATAAAGGTTGTAACCAATATGTGTCAATTGTAATGCAAACCAATATATGTCAATATGTGTCAAAGGTTGTAACCAATATGTGTCAATTGTCATGCAAACCAATATATGTCAATATGTGTCAAAGGTTGTAACCAATATGTGTCAATTGTCATGCAAACCAATATATGTCAATATGTGTCAAAGGTTGTAACCAATATGTGTCAATTGTCACGCAGATATTGCGACAACTCCTGCGCCGCAACCTGGGATATGACGCCCTCCAGCTAGCCACCACATGCAAGTCACTGACCTGTTTCCCCCATGTCTTGGAACTTATGCTTCATGAGGTAGGTTGGGTCCATAGTTGCCACATTTGCTGGGCTGAAATAATCTAGTTTGACCTCGAAAATCATCTAGATTCATCAAAATTGAAAAATAAAACATCAAAAATGTAAAATTATTTATGTTAATACACATTGACGAAACAAGAGCATGCAAAAAGTTTATCTAACATATAGATTGTACAATCCTGCATCTAGAATGATGGAAAATCATCTAGATTTAGATGAAAATAATCTAAAATGGCTATGGTTGGGTGATAGGGTTTCTTTATGCCTCATAAGGCAATTTAACCGTTTCAATCAGTTTGATGCACAACTCCTATTTCTTTTTTACCTCTTTTTTGCTTTTTTAACATTTTTGCACCCCCCCAAAAAAATTTTGATTTGGGAAGGTTCAGTGGCAGGGTTGTAAGGACTCTTTGTTCGGGTCATAGCTGTGTTTTGTGTAAAAAAATCCTACTATTCTGAGGCTAAAATAAAGGATAACAGATATTAAACTCAGTGTTCTTGAATTTGGAGCATAAAGCCGAAAATTCTCAGTTTTTTGTTGATGTGAAATCACTTTTTTTGGTCCGTAAGGCAAAAAACCTGTATTAATAATCTTGTGGAGACCAAACAAAATGTTAAACACCGTAAATTTGTTTCGTTTATTTGTTTTTTTCCTTAAAAAACAACATATTTTCTTTAAAATTTTTTATTTTTTTAAAAGCAACAATTAAAAGAATACACACCTAAAATATTTTGTTGATTATCCAATAGCCTATCCTATCAAAAATAACTTACCCCCAGGTCCTGGAAGAAGAAGCCACCGCCTCGGAACCCATTCCCGACCCTCTACTGCCAACGGTGGTCAAGTTTCTGGAGGAGTTCCCCGAGTATTTACAAACGGTGGTCCACTGCGCTAGGAAGACGGAGATCGCGTTGTGGGAATATCTCTTCAACTCGGTTGGAAGTCCGAGGGAGTTATTTGAGGTTCGTGTTTTCGTAGTTGAACATATATTGTTGGCAATTTTGTTGTTGAAAATAGTTCTTCCATGGCAAACTGGGGCTAGAAAGGTAGACTTTAAAATTATGAAAATTTAAAATAAAAGACAACATTTAGGCTTTCAAATATTGATGCTTTTTTGCACCTCTGAAAAACCTAAATATAATTTGACCTAAACATTTCACCTAAAAATAATTTGTTTACTCTAAATTTTGTTCCATTTAACCATTATGCTATTACATAAAATACCTCACTATTTGCCCCAAGTTGGTCATTCCTATATTTTAATATGATTTTTTATGAGAAAAAACTGTGCACTATTATTTATTATGTTTCTTCATTTGGCCATGTTTATTACGTTTATAACGTTTCTTCATTTGGTCATTTTTATTACGTTTCTTCATTTGGCCATGTTTATTACGTTTATAACGTTTCTTCATTTGGCCATGTTTATTACGTTTCTTCATTTGACCATGTTAACCAGAAAGGAGTTGTAACCAAACTAACCACAGGAATGCCTTGCCACCGAGCAGTTGACGACGGCAGCGTCATACCTCATCATCCTCCAAAACCTCGAGCAACTATCAGTCGCACGCCAGGACGCCACGAAATTGTTCGATCAGGCGTTGCAAAAACGAATGTGGAGACTGGCCAATGATATCGCTCGGTTTCTGAGAGCCATAGGTAAGTGGCGGTGGGTGATTGTGTGGGTGTTGTTAAATTTAACCTTTTTAATTTTTAAAAAATATTTTACCTTTTTTATTCCGTGCCTTTTTCTTGTTTTTCACTTTACATGCTTTTTTCCGATTTTTTTATTTTTTAGAGCATTTTCCTTATTTTTTCTTGTGGTATTCCTTTGTAGTATTTTTGTATAATTCTCATCAGAAATGAGGTTAAAAAGAAACCTTTTATTCTATTACTTTTAAGCCGCTTAAATTAAGACTGAAATATTCGATTTCAAGTTGAAGATGAGGTTCTGGAAGATTTTTCCAAATATGGTAAACATAGGGGGCAGTGGTGACGGTTTAAATGTAGGGTGTTAGTCGTAATGTAATGCTAGGGGTGCGGAAGTGTGATTACCCTGGGCTCGCGCAAGTTAAACCATTATTATCAACAAATGTTTTGCTTAAATGACTAAAAAATACCACCACCTTCCTTAACCAAGCCAACTGATTAGGTTGAAGGATTAACATCTATTTCTATGAAATACTGATTTAAATGTGATGATTTAAACCTGAAATAATTTCGGACATACCATCATGCCTACTTCACCGTTTTGATTCACCTTTTTAACCTGTGGCGGTTGCTCGTATATACTTATTATTGATCGCTTCTGAGCTTTTATATGCACTAGGGGCGTGTGCCAGGTGAACTTAACATTCACAACACGCATCTAAATATAAAAGACCTTAGACTCTAAAAAGACCTTAGACTAGTCCATTTTAATCTATTAGGTTAGTAGGAACAACTGGTCACTAGTTTTAGTTGTGTCCTTTGGTATGGCTCCTAGTATATATGATTCAGTCGTTTTATGTGTTTTACTAAAACCTATAAAACGTTCTCAATTATATTCAATGCATTGTAATAGCTCTGTTAATCCGATGGTAATCTGAAGATTGCCTGTGTGTTAACCCATCATGCTTTTTTTTCCATTTCGTTATCCATTCACCCATCTAGGCATTGCGTTTTTTTTTCTTTGCATTTTTTTCCATTTAAGGAATAATTTATTTTTTCACCCATATAGGCATTGTAGTAACCGTTAAGTCATGTGATATTGTGATAAGTCAGATAAAACTGGTTTTGGGTTAATATATACTTTCGAACATATTGTACCCCAATTTCACCCCCAAATCACCCACCCAGGTGACGGAGACGCCAGCGCAACCCCACGCCAGCCTACCCTCCTTAACACCAATATATACCCAGCTGTAGCCCCAGCTATCCACGCCACCCCTACTGAACCAGACCCCGCTTTTAAATTCAGGTTTGTACAGAGTGTGTATAGTGGGTGAGCATGACCCTCTTAAAGGCCAAGCCCCATTTTGACAGGCAGAGTAGTGATACCGCATCAGTGCTGGGAAAATATGGTAGTTGTACATTTAAATAAAAAAATAATTCAATTTTTTTTTAAATTAAAAAAATGTAACAACAAAAAATGTTTAAAATGAACAAAAAAAGCCATTATCAACACAGTAAAATTAAAAGCAATTTTTTTGCCATTTTTATATTTTGTATAATTCTAATCAGAAATAAGGTTAAAATAAAACCTTTTATGAGATTTTATTCAAATGAATAAATTTCTTTTTTTACCAATACAGACAAATAGCGACATCATATTTTTCCAGCACTAAACATCACTGTCTCTTTTATTTCTTTTTTTTATTGGATAGTGATTTAAACAACCCAAGATTCAGCGATTTTGTCGCTGAAATCTTGACTAAGTCATATATTTTTGACCGAGTCACATATAACGATATAAGTGTGGTTTTGATATGTTGGTGTGTTGTGCTTCTCCTCTCTTGACAGACAGTGCTCTGTTATCCACTGTGGTTACATAAGCCAGGGCCAAAAATCCGTGATGCACGCCATGCGAGTAAGAATTTACTTTTGCATATAAAAAACTAATTAACCTTTACCGCAACCGTTTTCTATTAAACTGGAGTATATAGCCTATCATGTTTTTATTATACACATGGCGCGTCCGAATACTGGAGTCTGTAATACTTACATCAGCATCATAATGTAAGATTGTTATAATACCAGATTTAAACAGTTGTAATGTCACACAAACCACAGTTGCGGGCCATTTTTACTCCCGTTACTCACGTGACGATTTACTTGTGTAAGCTTCCACATGCGAGTGAATTCTTACTCGCCCGAAATTTGATGGATTTTTGGCCCTGCATGAGCCATACATGAAACCCTGTATGTGTGTGTGGATTTGGTACTCAAACACTAAACCATTAAACTGGAATTTGGGATTTTTAAGCCAACTTAGCCATATACTCCACACATTCCTACTCCAATCTTACCCAACGTCTATCCACATCACAGCGATCCCACCCGAAAGTCAATGTTATCGCGACAGTACAGTATGGCAGCTAGTTACTTTGATAAAGGGCTCAAAGATGGAGGCGGGTTCAAAAAACGGGCCGTTTCCACCCGTAGTGCCCCTACAACCCCAGCTGTAGGGGTGGTTTTTGAGGATAGGTGCGTTCTGCCCCCTATTATACCCTTACACAGCGCATGTCGCATGAAATACTAACAAAAGCGCAAATCGAAATCAAATATTCATTTTATTTGAAAATGCTCAAATTACCGCAAGGGAAAGTCCCTACTTAACATCATTAATGAAGGGTCTATGTCGTCGGACTAAACTACATTCTCCCCAATTTATTCTTAATGTATTACCATTTAAACCCTTTGACAAAGGACAAAAAAACCAAAAAAAAACACAGTTTGAAAACAACTAGCGCTGAAACCCCATATATCAAATGGGAATTTCCCATTTCACCCTTAAACACAATAGTTTAAAGTCCACAAACCCTTGTTTCTAAAAGTTAACTTTCATTTTAGCCTTGACCATTGATTTAAAACTTAATTTGAAACATTTAATTTAAAAACAACCAAAAAAGCACAGTTTGAAAACAACTAGCTCTGAAAACCCGTAATTCAAGGGGGAATTCCCATTTTACCCTCAAACTCAGACCTTTAAACCCCACAAGCCCTTGTTACTAAAAGTAAACTTTCATTTTAGCCTTGACTGTTGATTTAAAACTTGATTTAAAACATTTGGTTTAAAAAAAACTATAAAAGCACAGTTTGAAAAACAACTAGCCCAAAAAAAACCCTAATTCAAGGGGGAATTCCCATTTTACCCTGAAATTCAGACCTTAAACCCCACAAACCTCTGTAACAAAGGGTCAACTTTTATTTTAGCCTTAACTGTTGATTTAAAACATTTAATTTTAAAACAACCAAAAAAGCACAGTTTGAAACCAACTAGCTCTAAAAAAACCCTAATTCAAGTGGGAATTCTTATTTCACCCTCAAACTCAGACCCTCTGTAACTAAGGGTAAACTTCCATTTTAACCCTTAATTTAAAACATTTTTGTCCCCAAACTCTAATAACTAAATGGGGACCCCGATTTCACCCCTAAACCCGCAGTTCAAAACCCGGTAGCCCCATAACCCCGGACGACCCGACCCCAACCCGTCGACTCACCACCCGGAGTTTTACCGAGTCGTACTTTGACATCAAACCCACCCCTGTGACATCACAAAGCAGTCCAAACCCCACTATGACATCATCATCGCATCACCCATACGTCCCAAGATTTGGATCCCGTCAGTATCATCAGGTGGGTTGGATTTTTAATTTTAGGAAATCTTGGAAATTTTGTTTTTTTCCTATGAAAATTACATTTATCAACATTCATGCCCAGGTTAGTTTATTTAATGTGTTTTTCTTAAAAATCTTTTTTTTTTCCAAAAAAACTTTTTTTTCATAATTTTTTTTTTAATTTTAACTCTTTGCCTCCCAACTCGCGATATATCGCGAGTTGGTGAACAAACATGGTGTCCCGCGTCCCTATATATAGGGGCAAATCTAAAATGCGATTTCTCCGCAACGCGTAATGTTAGAGAGCTCAGCTATGGCTCATTCGATCAAGGAAAGCCTGAAATTTATTCTCTGTAAATTATCTTGGAGAAATATTCAAAATGTGAGGAGTGATAGCCTTTCTTTTTCAAGGCTTCGCCTGTGTTTTTGCTGAATTTTACACGAGTTTACACGTGACTAACTCAGCGAATAGGAGTCGTGTTAAATTGGGGAGAAGCTCTTTTTGTCAAGCAAGTGTTTCTTTACATTCTCTGTGAATTTCGTGCCGTTGAGATAAAAAGGAGAGCGTTGGTGACGTTTTCGCAGCAGGCGGTTATGCTTCGTGTTCACCAAAGCATGAATCCAGCTGGGCCTGCTGAGCGCACGATAAAGAAAAAGGCGGCGAGACTAGCTAGTTCGGTGTGCCCTGCTTTGAAGAATATTGGATATAGTATTTGCGTTTGTTTGGTTTTGTATGCCCTTTTTACACTTCCTTCACTGTTCTTTTTTATACTTTTTACTATTTTAGTTCTACAAAACTAAAAACTTCAATGCGTTTTGGTTCAAGTTTTCATAATATAGTCAGAAAAAAGGGAAATTTCAATTACAAATAGTAAAAAAACTACTGAAGATAGAAATACAGTTCGAATTTTCCTGAGTACAAAAACTATTAGACAATCTACATTCCAATTTTCATATCATTTGGGCATTCCAATAATAAGTGAGTATTTCGTTTGTCAGTGCACCTCAAATTTTTCAAAGTCGAGCAGAATTTTCTTTGCATAAAAAGTGGTGTTCACTAAAGTTTACATAATATATTCTTTATTAGAGGTAGATTTTAGATGTGCAGCTTGTTTAAAAGAGGGATAAATTATCTTTCCAACCATACTAAATATTAAATCATAGCATAAACTTTAGAAAAACTGTGCTAATTTGAAAATGACTAAAAATTGTAAAAAACACTGCGGGACAGCATGTTTGAATTAATGCATTTGGCCGGGAGTGAAAGAGTTAAGTTTGTTTTAATTGTTTGGAAAATTGCATTTATCATTAGTTATACCCAGGTTAGTTTTGTGTTTTTCTTAGAAATCGTAAAAAAACTTCTTAGAAATTTTGTTTTAATTGTTTGGAAAATCACATTTATTATTAGTTATCCTTCGATAATTACTGGTGTGTAAATGATTGATAAAGCTGTATATACAATTATCTAATACACCTCATGCCCAGAGATAACTTACACCTCTAGTTTGTTAATTTGTCTGTATACTCGTCGGTTAAGGATAATCCTGATTCATTTATATCCTCATAATAGGAAGCCAGATTTAAAGTATAGTTGATTGGTTACTGTAGGAGATAAAAAAGGGTAGCAATGTTTTTATTGGATATATTGTACCCAACAACCCCCGCCCCAGTAACCAAACTGAGCGCTTAAAAGCAGGGGTGGGCAAGTTCTCTAGTCGGCGGGCCAGATGTGGGAAAATGAAGTTCTTGATGGGCCGGATTATTACATAATTAATATTCAATATCTCAATTACAGGGTATGGTTAGATACAGTCTGCGGGCCGGTCAAAATCCCTTCACGAGCCAGACCCGGTCCGCAGGCTGTATGTTGCCCATGCCTGGCTTAAAGTAATCTGACGAACACCATAATTTTTTTTCCAATTCTCCCCCCTTATCCACGGACTAACCTTTCCAATGTGCCCCTAATTGCTGTCACAAACTGGATTATAGTTAATTCTTGCTATGTACATTTTTGTATTGCGCGACCTGTTTATACGACCTACTTTTTAATGTTTCTCGAATTACCGCAGCTATATGACGTAACAATGCACGAGTTAATTATTTTCCACTTTGAGTTTATTATGGAGCATTCATTGTATTTTGATCATTACAGTAGGCGGTCAGTAAAATTTGGTTGCAGATAACGAGTTGTGATTTTTTCTGATTGCAACCAAAACTGCAATCGTTTAGAGTTTAGACCAGTGTTTCCCAACCCGAGTCCGTGGTGTCAAATGAGTCCGTGAAAGGTTTAAATGAGTCCGCAAGCACATCAACAATTTGCACAACTTTTATGTGATTTTAATCGTTATAAACAGCATTGATATGTTTTTATCAACGAGACAGTGTAACTCAAGGTAATTTTAGGTTTGTAGTAGTGTATCGTATGCACATAGTGCAGTTACGCTACACTTTTGTTTTACGCCAATTGAAAATTAATGCACTTTGAGTCCGCAAAGACTTTCGCTGGTAAGGAAATAGTCCGCCACCAAAAAAGGTTGGGAAACGCTGGTTTAGACAATCGACAATAATTGCGTCTTTAAATTAAGACCTGAAATGCACCCACCCATTCAACCCCCCTACCCCCCAGGAACACCCCCACATCCACCGACCTCTCCAGCATTCCATCAGTCACCCACTCACATCAAGCAACAGCTCCCGGTCGAAAAGGTGACATAGATGTCTCATAAGATGTCTATGGATCGCATGGCTTGTACTAACACAGCTAACCGACTAACGTTAACTCTATTTCTGCAAACTTTATTGTATTATGAAGTGTATTATACTTTACACACCAGTGTTTTATGCAGATCCGTATATTACTTTATACAAAATGACACCGGAAGTCTGATTAGAGTAAAAAAAAACATAAAACCAATAAAACCCTTCATTTCGAGACGTTTCAGGCTGTTTCCTTTATCGATTTCAAGTTATTCCATTTTCAATGGTGTTTAAAAAAAACTAAACTTTCCTAAATCGAAAAACGAAATGTCTCGGAAAGAAGAAATATCGGTTTCATGTTTTATTTGCTCAGATGCTGCTTGAAACTCTTCTTTGCTCAGTTGATGTGATCTTGTTGGATGTTGTTTCCTCAGGTTCTCTGGAGACAAGGAGCCGCAGAGCAAGGAGCACGCAGCTGCCGAGTGCGCCGAACATTACTTCATAGATGTCATCCTTGCTAGACAGGTGGGAGGGGTTGGGTGCAAAGGGGGTTTACTGGGGATGAAAAGACTAGCTGCAATGCTACATTGTCATGCAAAAAATTGAAGGAAATTAAAATTGTAAAAATGTCGCGTTCTTGGGCAATGCACTTAGTGGAAATTGCCTGGATCCGGTATTAATGGAATCAACTAAAAATGAAGAAATGTCTTAATTATATACTACACATTGTATTAACAATAACCCACTGTAACCTACAGGTAGGCGTGAGGTAAACTGGTGTCTGTGTGATAAGGCCACTTGCATTTTCCCATTCGCAGCTAGATAAAACCTGAATATATTATATCCGAAACTACCAACTTCGGTCATAGCATATTTCCGGGGCAATGCTAAAGGGAGAAAAAGCGGGAAGGAGGGATGGAGGAAAACTGCTAACCTAAACTATGGAAATTAATTTTAACCCTTCCCTAAACACTAATCTCGACCCCAGAACTAACCCTAACTCCAACCCCATGTTTAAAACTGACTCTAATGTCATAATCTTCATTTTAGTGTGCCGTTTCCCTCCTTCCTTCCTTCCCGCTTTCCCCCCTTTTAGTTTTCTCAATATTCCTGTAGTCTACAAAGCAATTATTTCAGGCACGCAAAATGCTGAGTGAACATAGATTGCATGACCTCGGCACTTTTGCCGCCCACGTCGACTTCCAGCTGGTTCCATGGCTCCGTAAAGAACGTTCCAGAGCCGCGAGGTTGGTATCTTACTTCCAGAATTAAGTGAACCTACAACTAATAAGGGTTACCACTACTGTTGCAGTGTGTTAAATATGATACAGACATTGCTAAAGCATTATGATACAGACATTGATACAGCACATTGTCAAAATATACATGAAATAATAATTTTAACATAAATATCACCTCTAACAATGTGTGCCCAATCTTCAAATTATTGGTGTATTGTGCATCAAATACATTATTATCATTTACTATAATGATTATTACCGCAGTGTGGACAACCCGGTGAAATGCTTCCAACTCCTCCACGAGGATTTCAACTGGCCGTACCCCACCTTCTTTCCCCCTCGATCCTCCCGCAGTGGATCAGGTGAGTCCTGTGAAGCCTCTTGCGCCCCAATCCTTGTATAACTCTTGGGGGAAGCCCCATGCGCCCCAAATCCCCGTATAACTTGAAATAAAACTTGGGATTTATGACCTCATGCTTTGACCACTTGACAGCTGAAGGTTGATATTAATATTGTCCTATTTTCACCCATTGCCAGATTTTCCAGGATAAACATTAAAGGACTTGGGAAAAACTAAAAGGAGGGAAGAAGGGAAACTACACACTAAAATAAATATTATGACATTAAGAGTCAGTTTTAAACATGTGGTTAGGGTTAGTTCTGAGTTTGATATTATTGTTTAGGGAAGGGTTTAAATTAATTTCCATGGTTTTGGTAAGCAGTTACCCTCCTTCCCGCTATCCCTCCTTTTAGTGTTACCCGAGGACTTGATATATCAGGGCTTGATTATAAGAGCAGGGCGGGATAATGCACTATATCATGAGCGGGATGAGTTATTTCGTTAATAACTTAAGCGGGGCAGGTTGTAACACAACCAGGACCGTGTTGATATTATGTCTTATTTAAATTTAATTTGTTTGAAAACATATTTTTCCGAGTTTTGATCATAATCCACTCACTAGGTGGCCTCCCGTCACACTCACAATCGTTGAATGATCTCAACTCGTTGTATCCTCCACTAGAGAGCGCCATATCACCCTCGAAATCGCTCAACCAGCACAGCTTGTCGCCAGGAAAACGTCAATTAACGGGTATGATTTAGTGGCCACTAGTTTACCCCAACTGCAAGGTGGTTGTAGTAGAAGTTTAGTTGTGTGAGTATAGAAAGCAAATAAAACAAAGTTCTTTAGTTACAAAATGCGTTAATTTGCCATGTTTGAGCAAAAAAGTAGAGTAACGCGCTAACACCTTTATATATCATATTGATCCGATCTTAATTAAATTACTATCACAGTTAGGCAATAAATAGTGAAAGATATTGCATGATTTAAAGACTGAAAATTTACAAATACTTTTCTTCTTTTATTGTTTCAGCTTAGTTTTAGAATTTCTCCTACTATCCAGTTTTGGCTGGTATAAATTATAAATATGTTTAAAAATAAGCAAATTCGGTGATATTTCGATGATTATAAGCGGTTCGTACTATCCACATTATTGATTCATGAATATTTCTAGAATCCAAACTCATTCAAACTCCGATTAACATAGAAACAACATACGCAGGTGCGAAGCTCGCGCATTACGCCGGGTTGTCTCCGAAACGGGGAATCCCCTCAATGGAAGCGGATGCAACTGATGAGGAGGGGAGCGGGATCATGACGGTGCTCTCTGCGAGGGAAACCAGGTCGACTCTCCCACTCACCACCCTGGCTTCCGAGGTTTCAGAGGTGGGGTTAGTATTACGGGGGGGGGGGGGGGGGGCTCGTTTGCGAATTGGTGGAAAGGGGAGGGCTTGTT
>CH003253.1:143910-171835 GCA_000149265.1 Ciona savignyi
TTTTTTTTTTATTTAAAGAGAGGGCGTGCTTTTTTTTTTTTTTCTGAAAGGGGGGGGCGTGTTTTTTTTTTTGTTTAAGGAGGGGGGGGGGGTTGTTTTTGAATTTGTGGAAAGGGGGGCTTGTTTTCGAATTGGTGGAAAGGGGGGGCTTGTTTTTAAATTGGTCGAAGAGGGGGCTTGTTTTTGAATTGGTCGAAAAGGGGGGCTTGTATTTAAATTTGTGGAAAGGGGGGTTTGTTTTAGAATTGGTGGAAAAGGGGGGGGGGGTGATTTTGAATTTGTGGAAAGGGGGGGCTTGTTTGCGAATTGGTGGAAAAGGAACTTGTTTGTGGATAAGGGGTGTGGTGGTCTGATAAAAACCGAAACATTGTAGGATCAAAACTGGTTGCTTGTGTCTTTTCTGCAAGACACTCTGCGGACATTCCCAAAACCCAGTAGATTAACAGGTTGCACTGAAAATAAAGGAACACCTCAATCATACACCACACATCAATAACTCAGGCACCTGGCAGTGGACGCGAGGTAATCTAAGATTACCAGTGTGGTATCTATCCCACGTTTTACTTTAGTTTTTTTTATTCCTTCATTCGATAAAGAAGAATAGTACAGTTGTCTAAAAACAGGAAGCAGGAATATAGGGCAAAACTACTGTAGGATTCCTAGTATTAAATTCTCCATCTTACACGAAGGTCTCGGAATCGAGTTTCGGATTCGACGACTCCACATTCGCCGGGGCTGAGGAGATTCCGGGATTCCCCTTAAACGGGTATGAAATGGAGGATAAGAGGGGATCGGCGAGGGCGGAGATGAAACTTCAGTGAGTCGTGTTTCTGTGAATTTCCTTTCTCGGAGGTAAACGCAATAGCGTCTAAGGGAGTAAACGCAAATTTTGTTGAAAATAAAACAGCACTCTCCCCAGCTATTACAGTGTGTTGATTGCGATGGAAACTGCTTTTAGCCAATTTGTGCCTTGGTCAAACACATAACCAATCAGCCTACGCCTGGTATTGATTCTGCCATCTAAGTATAGGATATTTATGTTTATTTTGTGAATAGGTAAACGCAAGGAGCGTTAACGGACAGGCAATCGTTTAAATACCTCGTGTTATAGGATAGGATAGGATATTCATGTTTATCCCTGTGAATGGGAAAACCAAGGGGGTTGACACACGGGCAATCGTCAGATTACCTCGCGGGCTCGCGCCCACCGTCGGGTTACCGGAGCTATTGCAGTGTGTTGTATATAACCGTTGCAGTGTTGTTTATTGTTAAGACGTCCCCTCAAGTTTGGTAGTAAATAATGTTCTGTCGCAAATAATGTTTTTTTTTAAATGAACAAAAAAACGAAATAGGCATAACCCTAATACTCTGTACCTGTCCTCTCCCTATATACAATGCTTCCCATCGCCTTTCTCCAAGTTAAACTGTTAAAATAAATGTATGCATTCCCGCAGTCAAATATTTGTGAAACACCTCATCCTTATTTCAACGTTTTTTTTTGCTTTTATCACTAATCAATTCCCAAACATACCAACCACACCAACCAAAACATGGCGTTTTCAAACGAGATTTTCTATAGTTGTAATGTTAACCTGTTAAAATAAATCCATACATGCTTGTGGTGAAATTATTGGTAAAACTCGTTTTCACCTCAAAACCTCCCATTTTATGATTTCATCACGAATCATCTCCTCGTGCCAACCGATGCTGTTTCCAGGTATCTTCTTGAGCTGTTCCTGGAAGCTTTGTGTCTGGAGTGGGCGGTGATGTTGGCGCTGATGCTGCGCGACTCCTCCAATCTCGCTCGAGTCGTGCGCTCCTCCAAACCGCTAGATGGCGTTGTGGACGATTCGGTTCCGCTAGAAACGCTACAGCGAGCACGTGACTGCTTGTCGCAAATCGACAAGTGGGCCGTTTCGGAATGGTAAGCACGAGATGGATTTGGGAGCTTGACCAAGTTATTTTAAAATTACGCTTGCAACAATTGACGAATTCGCTCACGATCAAAGTCGCGTTGATGTACGATCGTGTGGCCGAATGGTTAACGCGACCGAAAAATATACAGACTTAAATACAAAAAAACAGTCTTAGCAATTATCCTTCCCTGGGTTAGAAACTAAAGCCGGTAATAAAATGACAAAAAAGGTGGTGTAGCCGAATGGTTAGCGCGACCGATACATATACCGACTCTTATACAAAAACGGTCCTAGTTACAAGCTCTTCTAGGGTTCGAAACCTAGCTCGGTAAAAATGACGGATTCATGCCATTTTCTATGGAATATCTCACATTATAAGAACTGTCAAACAAATATAATATTTTCAACATTTATTTCGACAAACATTATTAGCATTAGAAACATTATTACCATTATTATCATAAGGAATTAAGCTTTAAGAGTTGGTTCGCAAAGGGAACCCCCCTGACACAGGACTCCCGCCTAAATATGTGTTTTAGTGTCCTAAACAGGGTTTTCCCCCACAGCCCCGGGTACAAAGCTGTTCTCATTAACATGCGAAGCAACGTGCAAGCGCTTTATGACATCATAACCGCTCGCGAGGTTGCTCATGCTGAACAACAAGCCATCATCGCTAACCAACAGGTTTGTTACGTCATAATACCTGTGTGTGATGTAAGCGATGGATAAAGTCGTATTATATATTTATGACGTGATAATTTGTAACAAACGGTCACGCGCACTTTACAGAAGAACAAATCACCGCCAGCCAATCAGAACCCGGAGAAGAACGAGAAACAATCGAGCCCTGTGACGTCACAGCATAATCACTCACCCGTGACCGTTAGAAAGGTGACGACCGTGTTGCTTCGAAATTGAGAAATTTACCCCGACCCCTTCCCACCGCCCCCCTCCCCCCCCTACCCCAGAGACATTGGGTAGAACGTGTAATCGAATCAGGTTAAAGCTTTTGTAAATCCCAACTGACATGCCCATAGTTTGCCTAGAGAGGAATTACAGTATCGGAGAAACTGTAAAAAAGAGGCCAATGTTTTGGTATTTTCGACGTTATCGCCGATATCTCCAGATTATAAAATAATATTTACCTTAAATTTTTATTACAAACACGAATCAGAAAAACATAAATAGAATTTAGAATTGATAAATTGACCCTCACACCCCCCCCCCCCCCCCCAGAGACGACCTCTTGTCCCGGGCACAGCCATCCCGTCGCTTGATGACGTCATAAACGAGGAGTCTGAGGTCACAATGGACGAGACGAGAAGCGACTGTGACGTGACAGTGCCGACGCGTGTACGTCACAACAGCGACCCGTGCAACAATAGCGCGATTGTGACGTCACACTCGCGGACTCCCTCCTCCCCGGCGAAGCTAAACACAACAGCGCCACCTGTCGAATCCTCCGACGAGGGGACCATTTACGGGGAAACCCCCGACCCGGAATCGAGCGACCGCTCCAATTCGGAGAGTTGTCATGACGACGATGACGTAAGCGATTCCGAACCGGAAGTCGACGACGGTTCCGGTTGCTTGGTTTCGTAGTTATGATGTCATAGTGCGAGATTATGACGTCATCTTGATGTGTTGTATCAGCACGTGCTCCACGCGTCTATGATGTCATTCTAATCATTGTGACATCATAGAATCGCGTCGTAGGTAATATATCTTGTGTTAAAAGTTTCCACCGTGGGGTAAAACGCCGGGGACCCCTAAATTCCAGGTAATTCCCCCTTGAACCCTCAGCACTTAGTGCAGATTTTACTCGTTGGTTGTATTTTTATTTATTTTTAGGAAAACAGCATGCGGTGCTGTGCTACACGTCTGGTACAACCGTCGGAACTAATTTCATATTTTCAATGTGCAATTCTCTACAGTGCCATGCTCAAATGTCGCAAATAAAACTATGGACCTGTTATCTGGGCTTGTTTTAGGTGCCCTGTCGGTTAAATGCGCCATTTTGTACGGTCGTTTGCCCCGAATGCTAACAATGCATATACTATTATACAATAAAGGAGATCATGGGTTCGACAATTAGCCCTGTTAAAATGAAGTTCGTGCGTGGTTGAGAATAGGATATAGCGGGCAACGTTAAAAGGAGGGAAACTGCTCACTAAAATTACGGAAACTAATTCAAACCATCCCCTGAACACTAATCTCGACCGCAGAACTAAACCCAATTCCAACCCTATTTTTAAAACTAACACGGGCAATCGTCAGATCACCTCGTGCCCACCGTCGGGTTACTGGAGCTATTGCAGTGTGCTGTGTATGATAGACACGTTCCTGTAATTCAGTAGAAACCATTGATCCGCTGGGTTCAGACAAAGTGCCTTGCCCAAGGACACAACTGACTAGCTAGCGACCAGTTTCGAATCTGCAACCTTTCGGCTGAAAAGCGCCGCACTTAACCGCCAGACTAACCCGGCCGGACAATCACGGCAATGAAAACTAAATATACAAAATCTACACTTCGAAACTGCAAGCAAACAACGTAACACGGATATCGGAATTTTATCAAAATGCAAGCAACATTACGACAATGAAGAGGACAATGGAGCTTGTTATGTCACAATAAGGCTAAAAAGGTGAATTGAAATTTGGAACGATTGAAGATTCTGAAAGGTGGCGACCGAGAGTCGTCAAAGCACAGTAACACACGGAAATTGTAGCCCATGTTAATAATCGGTTGTGGTCAAATAAGCAACTACACGGATTCATGTACCGATTTTTATCTAAAACGGCCTCTTGCGTTCGAAATTTATCCCAGTAAAAAATTGTGTGGTCATTTGGTTGAGGATAAAACATGAATATCCTATCCTAATGGCCCACCCGACCAATACATTTACCGATTCCTATTGAAACGTCTTAGTCATAGGTTCGAAACTTGACCCAGTAAAAAATAGTACGGTCGTTGGATTAAACATGAATATCCTATCCTAATGGTTCAACGGACCAATACATTTACCGACTATTGAAACGTCTTAGTTACGAGCCCATTATGGGTTCGAAACTTAGAAAATGGGCTCACACAAGTCAATAATGCTCCACCTGTGCACATTGCCCCGTTAACCATCGCAGTGATGTAAAGTACACCGTAACACACAGATTTATGTACGGCGAATAAAATTCAACGCGAATTTTCTAGAAGTAACAATGGAAATCACTCATGGACGAAGGAAACTCGTCTGACGGGTGTTCGGTGGTCGTTGCTACGAACATCAGGACTTGAAGTGTCCGACGGGAGGGAGTTTGTGTGACGTAACACTGGTTTGCGATCGCAACTCGAGCGCCTCCATTCTTTCAATTCGTGAACTGAGGAGAAATCACTTTTAGTATAGAATAGGATATAGGATATTCATGTTTATTCCCGTGAATGGAAAAGCCAAGGGGGTTAACACACGGGCAATCGTCAGATCACCTCGCGCCCATCGTCGGGTTACCAGAGCTATTTCAGTGTGTTGTATATGATTTACACGTTCCTTCAATTTAGTAGAACTCACTATTCCGCTGGGTTCAGGCAATATTTGTGTGTCAACTTAACACAAAAAACGCTCCTAGTCACGAGGGTATATTGGGTTCAAAACTTGGCCCGGTAAAAAGAAATAAATTCGCGTTACCGGAGATATTGCAGTTTGTTCAATAATGTTTGCTCCATGCAAAACTGTGATTATTTAAAACTGTGATTATTTAAATAAAGTGGAGCAAGGTAACGAAAAGCATGGAGGAAAATAAAAAAGGTTCTTCAAAGAATAGAGGAGGCTCGTTTCGATCCAACAACCTTAGTTTATTTAATTTAGTTTATTTATTTTTTGCCCCAGTTTTTAAAAATGGCAAATATAATCACGCCACAGAAACAGGAAAAGACGGCAAAACGAACAGTCGTTAAAAAAAGGCCCAAAAAAAGATATAATTTAATAAATATAGCGGACACAACCGCCAAACCTAGGTGAAAGAACAATATTAAGCAATCCAAATTTAATTACTTAAGACCAAACAACAACCTTACGACTGAAGAGCCTAACACATCACCACTACACCACACAGTTCCAACCAAAGTACATAAACTCACTAGTTGGTGGGATGTAAGAGCCCAACACCACACAAACCAAAGTACATAAACTCACTAGTTGGCGGGATGTAAGAGCCCAACACCACACAAACCAAAGTACATAAACTCACTAGTTGGCGGGATGTAAGAGCCCAACACCACACAAAACCAAAGTACATAAACTCACTAGTTGGCGGGATGTAAGAGCCCAACACCACACAGTACCAACCAAAGTACATAAACTCACTAGTTGGCGGGATGTAAGAGCCCAACACCACACAGTACCAACCAAAGTACATAAACTCACTAGTCGGTGGGATGTACTCCGGTTTTTCACTCTCTCTTCGGTGTGAAGTTGATCCCACCATCTGCTCACTAATCTCCTCGGGATCAAATTCCTCCTCGACTTTATCTTGTCGACGTAAGATCCCACGATCCGCCGCGCAGTCCAGACTCCCACTTGTCTGCTTGGGGGTGAAGTGGGTTTTGTATTGTTAGCCGTGAACTTGTTGCTTTGCCAGGGTAAAGGTAATTATTTGATAAAATTTCTGTGTGTTGGTATGAATATGATGCTTGATTGTCAGTTTAAATCATTATGTTTTTAAAAAAAATGTTAATTTACCGGTTAGTCTGACGGTTTAGTGTAACACTTTTCAACCGAAAGGTTGTAGGTTTGAAACTGGTCGCTAACTAGTCGGTTGTGTCCTTGAGCAAGGCACTTAATGGAAATTGGCTGAACCCAGCGGATTAATGGGTTCTACTAAATTGAAGAAACTTGTAAATCATACACACACTGAAATAGCTCCGGTAACCGACAGTGGGTGAGAGCATTAATGTACGCACTAAACCGCCAGACTAACCGGTTGGACATATGAACGTTCTTCAGGGAAGGGACCAAAATAAATAAGGGGAACAAAGCCACACATAAAAGGTCAATGGAGCCTCCACTAAATGAGGGTAGCAAACCCCATATAGGATATTCATGTTTATCTCCGTAAATGGGAAAATCAAGGTTGTTAACACATGGTTAACCGTCAGATCACCTCGCGCCCACCATCGGGTTACCGGAGCTATTGCAGTGTGTTGTGTATGATAAACACGTTCCTTTAATTTAGTAAAACCCATTAATCCGCTGGGATCAGGCAATGTCCGTTAAGTGCCTTTACCAAGGACACAACTGACTAGCTAGCAACAAGTTTCGAACCTGCAACCCTTCGGCTGAAAGGCTTCTCACTAAACCGCCAGACTAACCGGTCGGACATATAACGAATTTCCTGCTCCCACACAATCGGCCCTTTTTCTCACCTGTTTCGATACTTTCATTCTCCTCATTCGTTGTCCGTAAAACATCGCTATCGAGTCGCTGTACTGCTTTCTCATCACTTGGCGGCGCAACTGAGTCACCGAGTCGCGTGGATAGGCGCACGGGGGCAACATGTGTGACGGGGGAGGAAGGGGCTCGTTGGGCACCATCGGGCTGTCGGGCACGCCGGGCTTGTCTTGTAGGAGGAATTCCTTGAATATCCGGTCGGTTGTTTCGTCCACACTGCGAAATAGGATAAGATAGGATAGGGTATTCATGTTTATCCCCGTGAATGAGAAAACCAAGGGGGTTAACGCACGGGAAATCGTCAGATCACCTCGCGCCCACAGTCGGGTTACCGGAGCTATTGCAGTGGGTTGCGTATGATAGACACGTTCCTTAAATTTGGTAGAACCCATTAATTCGCTGGGTTCAGGCAGCTTTCGCACTTGCAACCTTTCGATTGAAAGGCGACGCACTTAACCGTTAGACCATCCGGCCGGAAGTATGATGTCATAATCAATAGTGGAACACCCACACACGGAAAAGGTCTTTATCCCCAGGGATACCAAACACATCTCAGAGATGGCATTATAATATGAGTAATCCACAGCCCACTCATGCCCACATTTGGGATTATTCAACCTATTGGCATGTTTTGGATATAGTGCAGACTTTCGACAGATGCTGTTTAACTCATCAAACCCCGCGATTTAAGTAACTCTTTGTGCCTTGCCCAAAAACGCAATTAAAAAGCTGGCAGTGGGTTTCAAACCCACCACCTTTTGGTTGAGGTCTCAACATGCTAACTTTGAGTAAACAGGGGGAATAAAATCAAAATTTATATCCTCTTAATATCATTTTTGCAAGGTGGTAAATTTAAAGGCATACCTTGAAAGCAAATATAAATCTATTTATTTTATTTCAATGTCATAAAATTAAATATTTCGAATTATTTTGGGCTAGCTGATTTTTAATTTTTTTCATGATTTTTTTGATTATTTGATTGCCTGATTTTCTGACATTTTTAGTTAAACTTTTTTTATTTTATTACTTAAGGTGAAGTGAGGTTAATAAATTGTTCTAAAATGCTACACATCCAATGACCTTATGTTTATACAGCCATTGACCTTATAAAAGTTTTGATGAAAAATGCCATTACACTTGGCCGAAATTAAATTCCTATCTTGCGCAAATTAATTCCACATCGTTGAAAGCCACGCCAAGCACCAGTGGTGTTGTGACTCCCTATTAAAAAGTTCGTTTTCTGTGCGCCGGATTTTTGCGCCAACATTTTTTAACCTAAATTTTGCGCCACGCCAGTAATACTAATTGGCGCCACCACAAACAAAGTTGCATCATTTTCAATTAAAATTGTCAAATATAAAGCTTGAAGTATCAAAAATACTGACATAAATGAAAGGCGGTGTAGTCATGCCACGCCAGCATGAGTTTTGGTGTTTTCTGCGCCAATACTCGAAAAAATAGTCCATGCGCCACGCCAGATATATCCGGCGCATGATACGAACTTTCCAGTAGGGTTGTGGCTGGCGAATCCAGGTGATTCGTGTCCACACTGCACAGCGGCATGCCCTCATTAATATTTAATTAATTCACCTACAGGCCCACCCACGTATGCATTAGCCTAATGAAGCAAAGCCAGTAACGTGTAGCACAATGTGTCACAGCAATTTCGACTAATGGATATCCTTTGGATTCAAAGCCAGCTCGTCACATTCTCAAAATTTTTAGCAGGATTGAACCCTGGCCTGGATTCAAACCCAGGATCCCTGGTTCTCCAACCCTGGCCTGGATTTGAATCCAGGATCCCTGGTTCTTTAACCCTGGCCTGGATTTGAATCCAGGATCCCTGGTTCTTTAACCCTGGCCTGTATTTAAATCCAGGATCCCAGGTTTTTTAACCTGACATAAAACAATAATGCAGTATAGATTTAAAATAAAATTAAAACTTTAAAAATATTAATTAAAAATTATTCGAATCTGCTATAATATACGAATTTGGATTAATATTCTAGAGATTCATAGAAACAATAAAAGAAAATAGCATATTTTCATTTTAGAAATAATTATCCTTTTAATAGCAATATAATAGCTTGTTTAAAATACAGCTGCCAGCCACAAACAGAAAGCAGCTGTTCATATATTGACCTTGTATTGATGAATGAATGTGTCATTTCTGTTCAGGCAGTTGTGAAAATTGACATTGAAGGATTTATACGCGGTTATGGTCTGATCACCTATGCCTTGGTGTGGGCACAGTTGCTAAAGCAGTGTGTGTTGTGTTGCATATTAATTAGACTGTTTGAGGTCATCGCATTATTGTACTGGGTTTAGAATGCAAATTTGATAGGATAGGATAATTATGTTTAACCCGTGAATAAGAAAACCAAGGGGGTTAACACACGTCCGATCACCTCACGCCCACCGTCGGGTTACCGAAGTTATTGCAGTGTGTTGTATATGATAGACATGTTTCTTCAATTTGGTAGAACCCATTAATCCGTTAGGTTCAACAAATTTATACACGATTATGGTCTGATTACTCATTAAAAATTTTGCGTGTTAAAGGGTCTGCCAATGTTGCTGTAAGATAACTAGTGACCACTACTCAATTATTGAATTTTTGCTGTGTTTTGAATTTGATCCAGATGTCAGTATATTTTTTGCTCTGGGTCAAACCAACGTCCCTTAAGTGGCTTACTCAAGGACACAACTGACTAATTTACCTTGCATTATTAACACTTTATATTGAACATTGATTGGGTTTATTTTATAAATATTAATTATTTATAGTTTTATTGTATCTTCAACATATACCGGTACATAACCCCATATTCCTTTTATAAATTTAAAGTTCAAAATTTGTTACAAAAAAATGAGTTAAATAAAAGAAAATAAGATAAGATATTAATGTTTATCCTGGTGAATGGGTAAATGCAAAGGGAGTAATCACCCGGGCAATTGTCAGATTACCAAATGGTTAACATTACCAGAGCTATAGCAGTGTGTTGTATAATTTGGAGACCTTCACTAAGTACCTTTTTAAAGATGGCTTATTGTTTAGTTTTTTTTTTTTAATTTATGCTGACGTCACATTTTTACAAACAACAACAATATATACAATGATGTACTGCCAAGGATGCAGCAAATAACCAAAAAGTCACCGAGTCAGCTGAACCATATCCGGCTAGTGGCGAGTAATAATATCAAATGTGACGTAAGAAACTCACCATCGGTCTCTGCCCATGGTGTATCCGCAGAACGTGGGTGGGCAGTCGGCCCTCTGCGACGAGGCCCTCCTGAATATCCGAGACAAGCTACGTCGTCCCGTGTAGCTCCGCGAGGCGTTCGAATCGAGGCTGTCGTTCGAGTCTGTGCTGCAACCCATGTGGGGTAACCTCCTGGGGTGGAAGCTGACGGTGGGTGAGGAGGGGGAGGGGGACCCAGAGGAGGTGGTTGAGTGGGGGCGGGTGATCTGCGCTCGTTGCCGACGTTTGAAGTGGTGGGTCGGCACCACACTCAGCGTCAATGGGGACTGGGCTGAAATGTGAGGGGTGGTAAGGGGTTATTTTTGTCCCCATAAGATAGTAGGGGGTTATTTTTGTCCCCATAGGCGAGGAAATGGTCTTTATAACATAGTGTTCTTCCTTGTGCCCACAGGCCACAGTACTGTTATTTAACTATTCCAGTGTGTGGTGTAAATACCTGGGCAATAACTTTTCTATTTAAAGGTTCTAGCAGGCATTGCCTGAACCTAGTGGATTGATGGGTTCTGAATCAAACGGCAGATTAATGTGTTTTACCAAATTGAAGAAACGTGTCTATCATATACAACACACTACAAAAGCTCCGGTAACACAACAGTTGGCGCAAGTTGATCTGATAATTACCCATGTGTTAACGCCTCTTGCGATTTCCTATTCACAGGGATAAACATTAGTATTCTATGTTCTATCCTACAACAAATAACCATATAATTATATAAAGAAAAGCCACATTTTCATATATTGAACCATGGGTAAAGCCAACCTTTTTATTCTATCCTACAATTTTTGTCATTTATGAACAAACTTCAATTATTTTCACCTTTCCTATAATGGTTTGTTGGTGATGTGCGTTTGGTTTGAATGAGTTTGCTTTGGCACGACAACTCACTGCTGTTCCGAGTCGAGCTGGATGTTGAGGTGTCCTCGCTCAACAAGATGTCATCGGAAGAGGTGCTCAGAGCGCTCCGTAAGTTGGTGGGATTTGTTTTTGTCTCGTTACTTGTCTCCTCTTCCTCGGCGAAGAACCTCACGATCTGGTGCTTTCCCGGGCTCTCGATCGAGCTGTGGCGGGACCAGTGGTGGGTAACTGGGGAATCCCCATCGTTTGTCGCCGTGACGTCATTTTTTGCTGAGTCATTCGCGCCGTCATCGTCGGCGAAATGTTGCGACAAAGGAAGAGACAAGTTTCGAGATGCGACCTCTTCCACTTTTACCTCGGCAGACAATCGAGGTTCTATGACATCACGACCAGAATTGTCACGAGTCGCGTCATCCTTTGTGATGTCATCATTTATGACATCATCATTGGATGACCACACAGGAGGAAAGTTCTGACGAGGTTCAACAGGATGGGTATAGATTGGAAGTTCAATCTCAGTTCCCGTTGTCTGTTTCAATTATTAATCAATTCATTAAACTTTAATTAAGTAGAGTAGCCTAATTACATTAGGTGATCTAATACAATAATTAATGCCACATAGAATAAGGGAAGCTATCAAAACAATTTGGCGATTTGTATTTAATTTTATTTTTACTTAATTTCCTTAAACTTTTCCTTTTGTATTTAATATTCTTTATCCGTTTAATTTTAAAATGTTTTAGTGATAAAAAATGACAACTTATATCCATTGCTGAAGAATAACATTATTTTTTGCCGTCCAAATTAGAAATTAGTTATAATATTAAAAAAACTTTATTTTTAAAATGATTATTAAACTAATTTAATAGGTCATCAAAACTGTCATCAACAAACTGTAATAAATTGAGCCACCCAATATATGAGCTCTGATGATTGACTTGCCACTAATGGTACCGGATGAGTAGCTGCTAAGAATGCCTTATCTAGATTAGTTTGAATTTGAATACATGGTATTGTATGAGAATCAATAATTTGGAAATCTTTGAAAAATTAAAAAACAGAATAAGTAGCTTGATTACGTGAAAATGGAAATCTTAATTTGCATTCAATTTTTTAACAAAATAATTTTTTTTTAAATATCAGCCCTACTTAAAATTCAAAAACGAATGTGTAACAAGTCTTTTAGCATAAGGTTGAGGGTTGGAAATCAGGTTAGACAGTTGTGTTAGACAGTTGGACAAGGCGCTTAGCAGACATGGAACCTCTTAATCATATACAATACACAACATTCCTTCTGATAACTTGTTGATGGGTGTAACGTAATCTGATGATTGATCGTGTGATAACTCTTTTGCGTTTTATTATTCAGGGGTATATATCATGAATACCTTAATATGTCTTATCACTAGGGCTGCAAATTAACGGTTAATTTAAAAAACGGTTAACTGATGTAAAAATAATCGGTTAACCGTTAACCGATTTTCTTTAAACTACCATCAAATCGGCACCGTTTTTGGCAAAAAAAGTTCAGGCAGCCGTAAAGGGCAGCAAAGAAATAACTCGCGTGATTACCGGAATTATCGGGTCTTATTTATGCGTTACTTTATAGTTTTTAAACGTCACCTTAAGACACATAGTATAACTTTGATTGTAATGCTGTAATATTGAGTTAAAAATCAAACAATCAGCGTCTGAATGGTTGCTTATATTACGTTGACAATCAAACAATCGACGTGTGAATGGTTGCTTAATGCTTATATTACGTAATAATAAAACAATCAACGTGTGAATGGAGTTATGTATACTTGAAGATTATTAAAACGCAATTACGCCCAACTAAACTTGGGCGGTAAAGTAACGTTAAAAAACGGTTAAACGGTTAAAATTTGACGTGACGGTTAACCATAAAAACGGTTAACCGTGGTTAACCGTTAATTTTTCGCAGCCCTACTTATCACAATTATTAGTTTAAAGCTATTGTAATGTGTTGTATATGATTCAGATGTTCCGTCACTTTATGATAGGATAGGATAAGATAAATGGGAAAACCAAGGGGGTTTACATACGGGCAATCGTCAGATCACCTCGCGCCCACCGTTGGGTTAATGGAGCTATTGCATAGTGTTGTGTACTATTCACACGTTCCTTCAATTTAGTAGAACTCATTAATCCGTTGGGTTCAGGTAATGTTCGTAAAGTGCCTTGCCCGAGTACACAATCGACTAGCTAGCGACCAATTTCGCACCTGCAACCCTTTGATAAGTTAAAGTGTATTACCAAATGTGTCGTACCTCCTTTGTTCCATATGCATTTAAGAAATCGGCCCTGGATCTTCCAACTTTGTGGCATGTGGCAACTTCATTGCTATTACGGCTACACCCTCCTTTTGCATTGTTGGTTTCAATACTGCTCACTGATTCGTCTAAACATTTAAAATAAATTTTAATATTAGATTTTTTTTTTACAAAATGCCACCAAAGCCACAACATTTTTTTTAAATTGGTGAATAGAAAATTGAATTGTCAACTTAAACAAGCAATATGGGTTTCAACATTCAATTAAACAGACTACATATTGATTTGCAATGATTTCGGATATTAATCATTTTGAATTTGATTTAATTAATGTGCCTTTCAAATAATCAATCCTTGATTATTATGATCAAATTTTGCGGCATCTGCCATACTATTTTTCTCCTTTCATATTGACGTTTTATTGACTGTTATTTTGCTGTAATTTTATGGTTCTTTAAATAATAATTTCATTCATTTGGATCAATTTTCATTCATTTCTTTTTTTGGCATAAATAAAAAAACCAACACTCGATCCAATTAAGTCATATAGAGTGATATATTGCAAAGCCTTTTAAGCATACATAATAAATAAATTATTAAATTATGCACCGCATAATTGATATAGCACTTATATAGCTTTAATTAAAGTAGAATTGATACAAAAGCGGTTAAACTAAACTCCTTTAAAATTCCTGTCTTACTAACATTGGGCACATAACACAAAAAATAATAATTATTTATTGTGTAATAATTTTGTTGAATTTTTAATAGTCTACAAGCATAAAAATGATAAAAAACCATCGCACTACAGCATGACCAGTCTAAGAAAAAAGTACCCAGCAAAAACAAACTAAAATGGGAAAGGTTACAGATCAAAAAATTGGTAATTCAAGTCCCATTTATTTCCTTTAACCCGATCACATCCGTTACATAACGTCTTATAAGATAATCCTTTAAATTTGCGTGTGGACCAAATTGTGGAAACAAAACTTAATAAAATATTAATGAGTGCCGGTATCCACAGACACTTGGAAGAAATGTTGTATTTATACTGCATTTTAATCGTTACCTATACGGTGTATATGCATTTTTTATTTGTTTTATATTTGGTATTATAGGCATAAAGTTAGTAAATAATATAAAAATATGTTCAATTGTTTGCTAAACGCACTTAGGCATTGCAAAGTTTAAATTATACAAGATTTTAACATGCTTTGAACTGCCAACCTAAAGGGGGTGGAATCTAAACCAGCCACCAGCTAATTAATCACAGTGCCTCTAAATACTGCAGAATCACTTGGAGCGCTTGGATCGCTTGGATCACTTAGATTGCTATGGAAAGTAATTCTAACCCTTTCCCAAACACCAATCTTAACCACAGAACTAACTTTAACCCCAACCCTAACATTAATATCATGCCTTTGTAATTACGAAGTATAGTAAGCGATTCAAGCGCTCCATGCGATCCAAGCCGTCCAAGCAATCCTGTAGTATTTAGAGGTACCGAATCAATCGTGTCATTGAACAAGGCACTGAGTGGATGATCCTGAGCCTTGTGGTTTGGTGGGATGTATAAAGACTGAAGCAGTTACTTAGGTAAACTGGCGGTGGCCATGAGGTAAACTGTCAGGTGTGGATGTGGTAAAACTGTGTTTTCCCATTCATGGTGATAAAGGTATGACTGTTACATCTTTTAAGGCCTATACTTCTACATCATTGGAATAACAACAAGTTTATTCGGGGAAAATTAAAAGGAGGTAAAGCAGGAAGGAGAGAAACTGCACACTAAAATTAATATTAGGGCAATAAAGTTAGTTTAAAACACGGGGTTAGAGTTAGGGTTAGTTCAGTGGTTGAGATTAGTGTTTAGGGAAGGGTTAAAATTAATTTCCATAGTTTTGCTGAGCAGTTTCCCTTCTTCCCTCCTTTCCGCTTTCCCCCCTTTAGCGTTAACCCATTTATTCCAACAATGCCGTTAAGTACACCCGGTACCTCTAAATACTACAGGACTGCGTGGACCGCTTGGATCGCTAACTATACTTCGTAATTACAAAAGCCATGATATTAATGTTAGGGTTTGGGTTAAAGTTAGTTCTGGGGTTGAGATTAGTGTTTGGAACAGGGTTAAAATTACTTTCCATAGCAATCCAAGCGGTTCAAGCGGTCCTGTAGTATTTAGAGGCACCCAAGTACACCTGCCACAAACAAATGAAAAAATATAAAAATAAACCTACCAGCCGAATCCCCACCAGATTTCCTGTTAACGAAGAAAGTACCACCACTAGCTGTGCTGCGAGGCGAAAAGTCCAGCTCTTCATCATTGGTCGATAAATATCTCTGCCGTTCCAAGTGATTACTAACCTCCCCTTCCAAAGCCCGCCGTAGATTCCATAACATCGCACTTTCTCCCTCATTTTGGTCAATGGATTGGGAAGGAGTGTTTCGGGGCGTGGAACAATTGAACGACTTCTTTAAGAGTTCTGGAGAGCCCAAAGGTTTAACATTTTCACTTTCTACAGAATGGGTATTAAATTGCTGAACCCCGTTGTATGGATTGGTATCACCGGTTAGTGGTTGTTGGTGAACAACTTTTTCGCATTCAGCTGGCGTGCAAGCTTCTGAAAAGCCGGTAGACTGTCCACACAATCCATCATTCGTCAGTTCTTTTTCACTTTCCACGACAGGTTTACAGAAAACTGATGACGTGGGTAAACAATGGAATGACGTACAAGCTTTTAACTCTGAAACTTCGCTGTCGTCTGGACGAGCAATCCCGCGGCGTTTTTGACTTGGTATTGATAATGGGGATGTCCCTACGGTAGGCGAACAATTCGCTCGGCTCCCCGGGGCCGATTGGGTTCGTTCGACCGGAATACATTTCGATTGCTGGTCGGCGCTATCATCATCATCTTGCCGAGATTCCAAGCTTCTTGCACGGCGAAAAAATGCAAGCTTTCCGCGCAGATTATCCACGGCAGCGATCGCTGATTCTCTCCAGGTTTTACTGGAGGAACCCTCTTCGTTATTCCGCTTCAAATTCGATTTAGTTTCACCTTTATTTCTCCTTAATTTTAATTTCTGTATGATCCTAGCGACCCCGCCACCATCCGTTCTAGGCTTCATTTCTGTCGACTGTTCACCGTCAGCAGTCCGCAGTCTCGATGAATCGATGTTTCGCGGTTGTTCCAATTTGTTTTCAACAAACTGTGACGTCACAATGCTTTCTTCCGCGCACGAACAGCTGTCGCCGCTATTCGAATTTTTTCTCATTTCCATGTTTTTTTCATAATTGGCAGTGCAATATTGATCTAGATTTAAGCTTTTTACCGATGTTGTCGTTATCCAATTCTCCATTCTACCAGTAAAAAACAATAACAGCGATTCATCACAGACTGAAATTTCTAACAAAAAATGAGGAAACAAATTAGTCACAATCCGATTGATCTAAATACGGTGAGTCTTAAATTGAAGCGAAATGTAAACCCACTCACCATATAAAACCTATTTATTAACGACTGTTTTCGTTTTATTACAACATTTTTTTGCTACCTAACAGCTAAAGCAACGTTTCCAAGCGTCACATACATTTCTCGTGTTTTGCAGGCCTATCTAGATTCCAGATACTTGACTTCTATTGTGCGTCACAATGAGCTCTGTTCGATTCTATTCATTCCATCTAGGTATGTCTATATCCGAATCACGCTGTAATCTCGAATTATTTTAGAATCAATAATTTCGAATCCACTATTCCCAACCGTTCTGATGTATAACCTGAGTTATAATCAAAATTTCATTTTTTGCTGGTTTCACAGTAAAGGTAACATATTGTACATTTGTTGTTAAAATAGCGGTACAAATCTGGCCCGTATTTATCAAAAAGATCATCTGAAACACGTATACTTATTTTTCTGCATTAATTGTACCAACAAAACGCGTAATTTCGAATTGGTAATAGCGGAAATTATTCCAAATCATTTCTTATTCGAATCGACGTTAAATCATAATTTTGAATGAACATGACGTAGACCACCACAATGAATATATTTTACTATACTAATATGCGTCACAAAAGCAATTGAACATGTAACAAAGATCGCTTTATCAATGAACAACTGTGTTTGGTGTGATAACAAATTTGATTGATTGACAAAACTAAATGTTTTCAGGTTTAGATCAGATGTAAACTCATTTCTGGAATTTTTAAGGGGAACTTATTGGGCTTTAACCATCATTGCTATCATTACACATCAAGAAATTGTGCGTTTAACGCGAATTAGTGGTTTAGACAGAAAACTTGCAATGTGCTGATTTTTAATTCATTTTTTTAACCAATCTATTACGTTTTATTAAAAAAATACAATTCGCGTTTGCCAGGGTTTAATAACCTTATCAGTTGAACATGTCTCTGTAATATAAAATACTCTCCAATAGCTCCGTTAACTAAACTATGAACACGCGGTAATGCGACGACTAGTTTAACACCCACTGTGTTTTCCCACTACTCTAATAAACATGAGTTTCTTACACTATTTTTTTAAAAAATCAAAAACCACGGTATACCGCAACTGTTACAGCACATCAAAATATGATAAAAACCTTTCGATAGTTTAGTTATCGGACCTATTTGAGAGTATTTTATATTATAGAGAACTGTACGAATAAGGTAGTTCTCCGCCCTAATACGAAACACATGGATTTTTTACATAAAGCTAATTTTATACTGGTATTATTTAAACGTATGTTTTGACTAATAACCGTATTGTAGCATCTGCGTTTTTGCTACATAAAGAAATGATTGACATAAAGACGTCATATCAGAGTATTAAACCAGCGCCTAGTGAATTAGTGCCTTATATTTTTATGAATGACGCAATACAAGCAGGTGCAAGCTTAATGACACAATTTAATCATAACCATAGCTCAATGTCGTTCAGTTGGTTATTAAAGAAATAATATTGCATTACAACCATATTATAATTAATTTTTGACATTTCTTCCCATATACTCAGTTTATTCATAAGGTGTTTTCAAGTTGCAAGTGCAATGCTTAGTCAAATTGTTTTAAAATTATTTTCCAAACTTCTTTGCCCTAATTCCGTATTGAAAAACGCGTCGACCGAACGAGCTGCTTAATTAAATTTAGTTTTATTCGGAAGTACCGTCAATTTGTTCAATCAAACTAAATTTAATTTGTTAAAGTGCGCCTTTAGTTTGACAAAGTAGGGCAGAGGGATTGTGGTACCATTTTTTTCAATAATAATTACCATCATTCCAACCGCCTGCGACAGTTGCAGTCACGTTTATGCTCGAATGTCTGTAAGATGACAGGTTGTGGTATGGTCGTGTGGCCGAATGGTTAGCGCGGCCGATACATATACCAAATCACATACAAGAAAACGGTCTTGGGGACGAGCTTATTATGGTTTCGAAACTATGCCCGATAAAAAAAACAGGACAGTTTGTGGAAGGTCGTACTAAAAAGAGAAAGAGGGAAGGAAGGAAGGAGGGAAACTGCTTACTAAAATGGAAACAAATTTCAACCCTGCCCTAAACACTAATCTCAACCTCAGAAATAACCCAAACTTCAAACCCATTATTAAAGCTAACTCTAATGGCATAATCTTCATTTTATTGTGTAGTTTTCCTTCTTCCCTTCTTCCCTCCTTTTAGTTTTATCTTAGTTTAAACGCGGCGGATTCTTGCGCGATTTTAATACGGATCCAGTGACGGAATCTGGAGGTTTAACCCGCGTATACTGGGGCAGGCATGTTACGCATTCCACAAACTACGATATCGTGCTTCCTGTCACGTTTTCCATATGAAATTTATCAGTCGTTTTGTAGGGCCGAATGGTTAGCGTGACCGATTCATATACAGCATGTGTGACCGAAAGGTTATGAGATCTATAAACCAAGCACTAATGCAGCAAGCCCCCGCGAGTTGTTAAATGGTGTAGGGCGAGATTAATCAATGCCTTGATGACGTTTATGCATGACATATATATGTTGTTTGGCCGACATCCCGGAAAATGACAATATTGAAAACTAAATGGGTTCTGTTTTCCTTTTTTTATTTGATTAGATTGTAATTAGCGTCGGTATCACCTAACTAAAACAACTTCTTGTGGATTTAATCCGCAAATTCTAAATTACAGTTGTTTGAAAGGAATCACTTGAGTTAAATTAAAAGATTCCCGTAAAACGATATAAACGATAATTAATTTTGGCAGGAATTTCAGAAATGAAAGGGAGTTTTTCTTTTCGTGAATTTTTGCGGTATTTAATTTATTTTATGAAAAAGCAACGAATAAAATATTTAAAATAATGTACACATAAATCAGGGTGGTTGTTTACAAATGTGTAATTTCGCTTTTTCGATAAAATTCGTATCTCGGGTGTTAAAGGCGAATAAAATGTCGCCTTTTTCGGTGAAATACGACGCATAGCGACGCCTATGCTCGGAATCGGTATTTACAATAGCGAGCATGCAGCGCTGTTATGATAAATAATTCATTGAAGGATTCGTGTACTGCATAAACGAACAGACTGTAAAAGAAAACGCATCGCCTACACCTTTTCCATCACACACTTTATTATGCAATCGCTTTATCACACTTTTTTATTATTCTTGCAATAAAATTATTCTTGATTCTAAACTAAATATGAGAAAGGGTAATTAAGCGAGTACTCATATAACCATTAGCGGGCTAAGGGAGAATATCCCAATAAGTATAATCTTACCAACAAACGAATTTAATGCGTTGAAATATTGGTTTTTATATTATTACAAAAAATGTAGCCATTACTTACACAGTACAAAGATTTGGTTTTAAACTGCAATACATAGCTTTAGTGTTTTTCCTTTATGTCAGTGTTGCTATGAACTTTTATAGCAAACTTTTTTTATTTTTTTATTCGCACAAAGTTTATAGAAAAAAAACATCATCATATAGCTATTTATTCACTTACGACCAACTTGTATAATATTGTGAATGTTATGTTGATTTATCATTGCACATATAAAAACGCACACTTGGAATAATTTTATACAAAGTTAGTGAGTGAATTAGATCTTTAAACATTAACTTCGACTCTATAACAAGCAAATTAATCATTATGCAAAATGTTTTATTCGCCGAACCAAATACAACTATAGTGCTATCATAACCCATGGACGTGCTATAAGAACTGTTATAATTCAGCTATTTCTCGTCAAAATTGTTATAAATAGTTGTTCTTTTTTTAAATAAATATTAAAAAAATGTATAGGAGCAAACCAAGACTTATATGTTTAGTAAAGCCAATTTAATGTTTAAAAAAAGTGTATTTCTCTTAATATCAACATTATATCATTTTTACCAAGGGCTGAAACATTTCACAATCCGGATATACTCCCCACAAAATCGACAACACTAACAAACCAACGACATAAATTAAAAAATAACGTTTCAGAGACTCCATGCTTTGGGAGCGTAGCATCGATTATTATTTACAATGCGGGCGATTAAACCATTTCAAATCAATATTTAGCTTCAACGTTCCTTCTATCGATTCTAGGATCCTATCACAGACGTCATGCGACCAGGGATCACGTACACGTCATGTTATCATATCACTAACAAGATTGTTTTCAAAAGACAAATATACATGCCACTGTATTGGTGTTATGATCAATCAATACATAGATTATGGAGCTGAACAATGGCCTATACTGTTAATGTGTAAAATGAACCCCGCACAAAGGGTAGGGAATTCTAGTTATTAAATTTTGATGAACTCGTGTTTAATTTCAAAATTTAATGCAAAATAAATAGATACGCCAAAAATCTTTTTCGGTTGCCTACTTAATATGTATCCGAAAACTGCTAAAAATCTAATTATAATTAGAATAAAATGTGGTTAGATATCACATACCAAAACCTGGATAGACTGCTTTCGCTGTGTGTGAGCTACTATTCTAAGCTAATTTAACTTCGATCATGCATTTGTGGTTCGCTTTTCCAGACTCACTATTCGGGCTTGACACATCAGTCTGGGCCTTGCTACACATAAGAACACGGCACATCATTATTGACTCTTTTGTGCGTGAAAGGTCTAACGTATAAAACACTTAAATACTTATTGCTCCTTTTCATTATTTTACCTTTCACTGGCCTTAAAGTGAAAACCCGAAGGTTCTTTTTCGCCTACGTATTATTCAGGGCGACCGGAAATTCCAACTGTGGAATTAACGCCTTGCAAAGGTCGTCTGCCATTTAGCGATGTAGTTTTTCGCCGTTCTCTACGTCATGATCGTGAATCTTTAATACCCTTGTTATCTCACAGCACGCCGGGCGAGCATTACATTGACATAAAGCTCAAGAGAAATCGATGAAAACAATTTGAAACATAATTTGCGCAAACGGCAGATTATATTTTTAGTGTTGGTTCATTTTGTTGGTTTATTAAATACATTAGTTGGGTAATTCTATTTAAACATTTAAACACGCAGTTAATATGACAAAAAGACGACAGTTTTAACAACGGCAAGGCCAATGCCAGATAAACATACTCTATTTACTATACATATAATTGAAAAAATCAATTTTACCATTTACCTATGTTAGGGCCCACGTCAGGGCTAATTTTCGCTGCCTAAGTAAATTTATGTGTAGGGTTTAAAAGATACGTCTATTTCCAACTTTTATGGCGGGTGTTTTACAGACATGTTTAAACTATTGTTGTTTTGACGTTTTCTTGCTTTATTTTGACAAGTAACGATGTTATTCTTTTAATACAATTAAGGACCGAAAAATAAACCTTAAAAATTTGACAGTCCGCTCATATAGCCCATTCGTATAAGACGTAGTATTGTTAACTGAAAGGTGGCAGATTCGAAACCAGCCAAGCCGGTTGTACTTTAGACAACGCACTAAGCGTGCGTTGTTTTGACCTAATGGTTTTGTGGAAAGCTGATGTATATAATTCAAATTTACTTGCATGTTAACAATGTACAATACAAATAACAATCAACACAACTCAGATTACTATTCTCCAGATGACCATATACAACCTATTAGACACATTTCTCCCTGTTACCCATCTTCATAGACACATAAGTAGAAAACCATCATGCTTATGTGTTATTGCAATGGCTAAAATGCAATGCACTGTTAAGCGCAATCGATCGGCGACATTACTGATCTGATCATAGGAATATGAGGATACCAAACGTTACAAATTGAAGTCTCTATAGCCCTGAAATTCGTAATAGTTTTGTTAACACGACTGTAAGCGCTTAATAATAACTACTTTCAACTCGAGTTAATTAAATATGCAAAGCACAAAGTTGTTTAATGCATTTTAGACGAAAGGTTGTAAGTTTGAAACTGGTAGCCAGCTATTCGGTTATATCCTGTGGACAAGGCATTTAGCGGACATCGCCTAAACCCAGTGGATTAACTAGTTGTACCGAAATAACGTCTTAATATTATATTACGCAATGCAATCTGACGCTTGACGGTGTTTTAACGCCTTTACGTTTTCCCACTAATGGGATAAAACATAAATACTCGAACAATATATTATAACAATCCATTTTAACTCAATTGTAATGGTTGTTTTTGCTACACCGGCCGATGACTGTTTTGATTTCCGGAACGGTTAGTCTGATGGTTTGATCCGACACCTTTTAACCGAAAGGTTGCAGATTCGAAACTGGTCGCTAGCTAGTCGGTTGTGTCCTTGGGCAAGGCACTTAACGGACATTGCCTGAACCCAGCGGATTAATGGGTTTTACCAAATTAAAGGAACGTGTCTACCATACACAACACACTTCAATAGCTCCGGAAACCCGTCAGTGGTCGCGAGGTTATCTGACGATTGCACGTGTGTTAACCCCTTGGTTTTCCCATTCACGGCGATAAATATGAATATTCTATCCTGTTCTATTTAATGAATTTATAATTCGAAATCACTTCACGCTGTACGCAGTACATTAAGCTTTTATTTTTAAATTAATAATTGGAATTGATTTGAATTGATCTTAAGTAAAGATGACCTAATTCAGGATCACTCTTCGGGGCAAAGTAGAAACGTGGATATGTTGGTTTTACCATCTTGGAAAAAAGAGATTTTTTTATTTGAGTATTATCAGTGTCTTTAATAATAAAATTGTTGTTTTGTCTTATAAAAAGTAAAAAACATTTTATGAAATATTCTGTGGCGTTTCATACTTGTGTCAAGTCTGGGTGGCACCTAAGTTGACACTTGGCATCAAAAATAAAAACTTTTGTTTTAATGCCGAATAATTTTTTTTAATTTTATAGCCAATTCTTCAGATTAGAAATAAAAGTTTTAACAAGTTGTAAAACCATATTTTAATTGAATTTATTTAAAAACCTGTAAGCGACAAAAAACAGACTATTATTTTTTGGAAAAATAAATAATTTTAAACAAAATCTTTGAGTCGGCCCGTTTTGGGTTTTTAAGGTTATTTTTGTACGGCGATATATTTGATGTAGTTAAAAACTTAATTAACATAAATCATAACCACTGTTTTAAATAATTTTACAGTATGGCCATTTTTAGTTGTTAATAATTTTCCAATTTGGTATTAATAAAGCTTGAAACAGGTTTAAAAAACGTAGCCGACGTCTATTACAGTATAGGCTATAGGTTATTGTTACCTTAAAAATCTTAGTTTAGGGATACTTATGAAAATTTTTTAAAATAATAAATATGTAAAAACAATACCTTCTAAAGAACAAATAATAATTTGGGTTCTTAATTATCTAGACTGATGTATAATATAGGCTACGACCTACGAGTACTGGTATATACACTAAAACAAAAAAGCCATGTTAGTCTCAATTTTATAGGAAAAGAAATATTATTTTAAAACAAACATATATGCGTCCAAATAAGGTTTGATTCAATGATCCTTTGGATCTTTTAATACCGGTACATTATGCAAATTTATAACCATATTCACATAACTACATTTTGGTCATGTATTGAATTACCGAAACCTTTATTTGTGCATTTACTGATAGTTTACTGGCAGGTTTATTAAGCTGAGTTTGGAATGCCACTTAAAAGTGTGTGGAATTTTTAGGTGGCATTTCTGCAATACAAGTCTACTTTATTAAAGTTTAAACGAGCTGATACGAGTTAGTGCTGCAACACCATCAAAACTAAGTAAGTCACGAAAGAAGGGCAACACTAAAAGAAGGAAAAGAGGAAGGAGTGAAACTGCAGAATCAGAAACTAATTCTAACCTTGCCCTTAACACTATCTCAACCACAGAATAACCTTAACTCTAACCCCATGGTTAAAACTACCTCTAATGCCCTAATATTTATTTTAGTGTGCAGTTTCCCTCCTTCTCACCTTTTATTTCCCCCCATGGAGGAAAAGCAAAAAGCAACAAAAAACAAAGAAAAGGAAAATATGGAATTAATCCAATAACTGATGATAGTCAGATGTTTGATAAAAAAAAGAGTTCAGATTTTTTAGACCACACTTGTGATAAACAGTTTCTTCATTTTTTTAGAATGTAATACCGAAAGAAAATGTACAGATGTGAACAGACTACAACAATATAATACAAACTTGTATGGGAAGTATGGCTAATTTCATTAAGACAATTCTGCATACCAAAAGGTCTTAGGTGTAGCAAAAATTAATGTGATATCCACCAGATAGTTTTCCTATATCGATATTTCTTGTACTAGACCAGTGAACCACTTTTAGGAGGTCGCGAAAGAAATTTGGTATATTTTGTGCCCTGTGTAGGCTCATATTTCACTATACGGTACATTGATTTTGTGGTTGTGATCGTTTAATTTTTTTAGTCTTCATTATACCGCCAAGCATTAAAAAATTACAAGGGTTCCGTTGTAATTTAAAAAAAAAGTTTGGGAACCACTGTACTAGACTATGGGCGCGGAGTGTTATTATGCCAGAAATTTTGGTTATTTCACCGTCAGAAAGTTGATAATATCCTAATATATCCTATTCATTTACAGAACAATTAGGAATAAACAAATGGATGAAACAAATCAAAATAGACTTTCAATTCCCGGAGATAAAACAAGGGTTATGGAAATAGGTGGCAATCAGTGGACTCCAACTACAAAAGCTGAACCTTCCACAAGTGCCACCAATGACACTGAACAGAATGGTAAGAATTATTGATGGAATGGAACTTTTTATTTAGATTTTAGTTAGATACCGGTATTGAACAGGTTAGCGTAAGATAGTTTTCGTTCTGAAAAGTTTGGCAGATCTTGACTTGTTCTCATGGTTGTAGTTGCATGACCCGAAAAACGGGGTGCATATTTTTCCAAAAAGAACGTAAGAACAGGTTTTTTTAGTAATATTAGTTACCGGTAGTGGTTAGATAACTAATTCAGGATGTATTCTCCAAAATTTTTGGTTTCATTTATGATACCGTAGTTCAAAATATCTTGAATTTATTAATTTGTACCACAGCCATTAAGTGCCAGAAAAATGAGATGTGTATGGAAAGATCAGTGGAGATGGTCATTCCCAATTTCACTAATCTACCATAAAACCTCTATTGCACCGCCATGGCGCTCTATTTTTCAATTCTTTGGTGTTTTATTAGAAGTGGCGTTCAAATAGAGTTGACGCTCAAATAGAGGAATTATTGTATATCCTATCTGTTTATAAATATCGTGACAACAATATTTCTGTAATCCTCAATATTTTCTGTAATAAAATTTTCTTTAATTAATAAAATTTTCTTTTTCTTTAATTGTATGTGGAAAGATCAGTAGAGATGTTTATTCCAGATTTCACTAATCGATATCTCTGTTTACAAATATCGTGACAGCTATATTTCTGTAATCCTCCATATTTTCTGTAAATAGCTCTCTAATCCTCATCAGATACTCGACACTCTTCCCCCGCATCCGGAGTCGAAGATCAGGAGTTTGAACTGACAGCTGAAGCGATGATTCACGACTACGATGACGACGGGACGATTGAGGAAGATGAGGAGGAGGCTGATGCCGACGAGCTAGACGATCTTGCCAAGGTTGGTGGCATGTGGAGTGTCAACTTGGTGGTGGAGTGTCAACTTGGTGGTGGAGTGTCAACTTGGTGGTGGAGTGTCAACTTGGTGGTGGGGTGTCAACTTGGTGGTTGAGTGTCAACTTGGTGGTAGAGTGTCAACTTGGTGGTTGAGTGTCAACTTGGTGGTGGGGTGTCAACTTGGTGGTAGAGTGTCAACTTGGTGGTTGAGTGTCAACTTGGTGGTGGGGTGTCAACTTGGTGGTTGAGTGTCAACTTGGTGGTGGGGTGTCAACTTGGTGGTCAGGTGTCAACTTGGTGGTGGAGTGTCAACTTGGTGGTGGAGTGTCAACTTGGTGGTAAAGTGTCAACTTGGTGGTAAAGTGTCAACTTGGTGGTGGAGTGTCAACTTGGTGGTGGAGTGTCAACTTGGTGGTGGGTGTCAACTTGGTGGTGGGTGTCAACTTGGTGGTAGAATGTCAACTTGGTGGTAAAGTGTCAACTTGGTGGTAAAGTGTCAACTTGGTGGTGGAGTGTCAACTTGGTGGTGGAGTGTCAACTTGGTGGTGGGTGTCAACTTGGTGGTGGGTGTCAACTTGGTGGTGGGTGTCAACTTGGTGGTAGAATGTCAACTTGGTGGTGGGGTGTCAACTTGGTGGTGGAGTGTCAACTTGGTGGTGGGGTGTCAACTTGGTGGTAGAGTGTCAACTTGGTGGTTGAGTGTCAACTTGGTGATAGAGTGTCAACTTGGTGGTAGAGTGTCAACTTGGTGGTGTGGTGTCAACTTGGTGGTTGAGTGTCAACTTGGTGGTTGAGTGTCAACTTAGTGGTGGAGTGTCAACTTGGTGGTTGAGTGTCAACTTGGTAGTGGAGTGTCAACTTGGTGGTCAGGTGTCAACTTGGTTGTGGAGTGTCAACTTGGTGGTGGGGTGTCAACTTGGTGGTAGAGTGTCAACTTGGTGGTGTGGTGTCAACTTGGTGGTGGGGTGTCAACTTGGTGGTTGAGTGTCAACTTGGTGGTGGAGTGTCAACTTGGTGGTGGAGTGTCAACTTGGTGGTGGAGTGTCAACTTGGTGGTGGAGTGTCAACTTGGTGGTTGAGTGTGGACTTGGTTGTGGAGTGTCAACTTGGTGGTGGGGTGT